>SKCR01030720.1:0-202500 GCA_019454045.1 Zanthoxylum bungeanum | reverse complement strand
GCTCAAAGTCAACTTACATCAAGCTTCCAATAGGATGAAACAGATCGCCGATTCAAAACAGCGGGAACTCGAATTCAATGAAGGCGACCTTGTTTTCCTTCGACTGCATCCTTATCGCCAGCACACAGTGTTCAAGAGAGCGTACCAGAAACTTGCCCACAGATTTTATGGGGCATTTCCAATTGAGAAACGCATTGGCAAGGTCGCATATCAACTCCAACTTCCCGCGGGGTTTCGCATCCATCCGGTATTCCATGTTTCTTTGTTAAGAAAACAGATTGGTGATTCCTGTGCACGTTGTCCTACTTTGCCACATGTGACCGATGAAGGTGCCTTCATCGTCCAACCTGCAGCAATCATAACACTCGTTGGCTTAAAAAATGGGGAAATTTGTTGAAGAATACTTAGTTCAATAGAAGGCACTTGCCGTTGACAATGCTACTTGGGAGAATGCAGTAGAGTTGCACGATCGGTTCCCTGACTTGAACCTTGAGGACAAGGTTCCAGTAAAAGTGGGGGGTATTGATAAACCACGAAGATCTCACAGTGTTTCTCGGTCAATTCAAAAATATTTGGATTGAGTCAAGTCTGTAGAGTCTTTATTTCAGTTACAGTCCCACTATGCTACTAAGTCCTATTCTTCTGCTAGTTGGTTATTTCTACTTCCATGATTTAGTTTTTGTTGATGCATGATAGCTGTGGTCGTAAATTTAGGAAGGGTGGTTAGATAAAATATGTATTTAAACTCTTTCAATGAAATAGAAAGCATAAGAAAAATTTATTCCAAACTGTGTGGTTTGTTCTCACCCGAAGAGTACATTTTATCCTTGTTTCAAGAGCGTTGGCTGGGACCTAACATTTATAGCAATAATCTTCAGTTTACATTTTACGTATGTTAGATTTACAAATTCATGCAATATGTTTTACGCGATCTTAGTAAATTTATAGCTGTAGTTTTCAAGAACAATAAAATAAAATATTTTCATATTACAAATCCTCTTTATTTCTGCAAGTGTTCAGAAAGCATTTTACATGAAAATAATATTTTCAAACCACCAGTGGAGTATCGTTCCCTCAGCAGTCCCTAGGGGGTTTAGATAACTCTATTGGGCATATTCAGCGGGTCTAATGGTTTAGATAACCCTCTTAGATATTATAAGTTCAACATCCCCTGCCTACGCGGTACTAGGGTCCGCTAGGTAGGTTTCATTCCCCCAGGATATGACACTGGTGAGATTTTTCATTACTAGCATAATTTTCAGAAAAGAACATGATTTTCAGTAACTAGCATAGTTTTTAGAAAAAAAATACGATTTTCGATAACTAGTATAGTTTTCAGAAAAAACAGAAAAAAAAATGCACATAGTTTTCAGTAAAGAGACTCAGTTTTCAGTATAGTATATGGTTTTTCCAGCATAGTGCTCAGTGTCTAGCATAACATGTAGTGTTCAGGATAGCATACATAGATCAATATAGCATACAGTGTCTAACATAGTATGTACTGTTCAGTATAGCATACAGAGATCAACATAGTATACATTGTCCAGCATAACATGCAGTGTTCAGTATAACATACAGGGATCACCATAGTATATCGTGTCCAACACAATATGTAGTGGTTAGTATGGTGCACAATGGTTAACATAACATCCAGATTTTTTAGTTTTACATAGTTTTATCAAATGTGTATAATTTTTTAGATAGGGTTAAGTTTTAGTAGAGTTTTTAATTTTCAAGTAAGATTTTCGTCATGAGAGTATATATAACTGATAGTTTCCAGTTTCAGCTTTTCAGTATTCTCACGATTCAGGTGTCAGATTTGATAAATTCTTAGTATATTAGATAAACATAAGAAGTATATGTTATTATTCTATGATTATTTCCAATGTTTACTTACTAAGTCTTGGAGTGCGGTGGATGAACTTTGGAGCACGATGGATATCAGCTGCTGCAGTCATTTATATAAAATTATTAATGGCATAATACTCAAGATGAATTTTGATGATGTAACATTATAAGACTTCGACGTGCATTAGCGAAAATTACAAAAAGATGGATTTTGATGATGCAATTGGTGATGAAGAGCATAATGGATGTGAAGACTCAAGAGCTTAATTGAAGAATATCTTATGTGGTCTTAGCTTATGGCTCTCTTTATAAGTGAGTTGATAATTTAAATTTCTAAACTTATAGGACTAATGCACATTCATTTAGATGTATTATAGTCAAGTGCATAGTATTTTTAACCTTTAAAACCTGTATTTTTACACTTGAACCGACATACCAATCTCTGGAACCAGAATATATGTCACCATATATCGGCATACTAGTGTCAGTTCGAACGCAACTCAAACGAAGAGTTTCTGGACCTCTACGTTCGAACTCAAATTCGAACGCCTCTTGAACATGAAGTCTCTGGACAATTTCGTTCGAACGTCTGGGGAATGCAACTCAAACGTTGACCGGCATACCCATCCTATAAGGGTCCATACCGGTCTCAACGGTAACTTCTTATAGCTGTTTGAATTATGGGACCGGCATACTGGCCACTGTAGACCGACAATTTACATCTTTACTATATATTGAGCCCTAATTTCATTTTTGTCAAGACACAACACCTTCATACATTTTCTAACAAGTAAAAACAGAGAGTTTTACTAAACCTTCATCATCATACACTCTCATCATCAAGCTCACACACTACGCCTTCTTATCATCTATAGTGAGCTCAGTTTACTTGGGTTAGCAACCCACATCATTAATCTTCTTATCTTTTATGAGTGGCCAAGTGTGTTATAAATCTTCATATCTTAAACATTTGAGGTTGAGAAATCCCCTTGTGAATGGATATACTCAAAAGGGTATTTATGGTAAAGGTTTGTGAGTCAGCCTATGAACAAAACTCATTGTAAATGTTTAAGAGTGAACCTATGGATAAAATTCTTATATAAAGGTTTGGAGTGAGCCTATGGGGCAAAACTATTGGTTGCAAGTGAGCCATAGAAAACTCGATATAAATTGTGGATTCAATTTAGTGGAAATCTTCAAACATGGATTGGGGGAGTGAATATAGGTAAAGAGTTGGCCGAACCACTATAAATCACTGGTGTCAATTTCTCTATCATTTAACTTTTTATTTATTTATATTTGCATATCAATTAGTAACTTGCATTTGATAATATATTGATATTGGGAAAATTACACATTAAGCTTAATTGGTAAAACTATTAACTTAGTAGCATAAAATCGAAAATATTTATATTTCCGTAATATTATGTCATTATTCATTTCACCCATGTTAGGTATAGAAAATTATTTATTGTGTGTGCTTGTAAGTTTACTTTGAAAAATATCCTAACTAAACTAATATACGAGTGAATTTACACTACGTCTCTACCTTATAAGAACCAAACGCATGTGATATACGATATCAAGTTGAATGCAACCCTTAACTCTTAGATAAGTTTTTTTTTTTTTTTTTTTTTTTTTTTTTTTTATGGCATAAATTTCTATAACCCTAAACAAAACCAGCTGTCTTTTGAATTTCGAAAAGACAAATGGTGCAATAATGTTTCATCTGTTGCAGCCTTGTAATAATTATTACAATTATTAAATACTCTCCGACAGCCGCAATATTTGAATCCGGAAACATTACATTGTCAATGCAATTCTTAAATATTAATATATTTTTTTTCCTCTTAGCCTGGAATTCGAAGGTCTCAAAGACTTGAAACGTCCAAGTAAACGGAAAGTTTTACCGTCGGCGGCAGAGCAACAGGCTAACGATAAATATCAGTGGTTGTACGTAAGACACGTGTCAGAAAATAGGGGTGCCGACAGTCGGTTTCCTAGCTGGTGGTACAGCTGCACCAATCTCCTTGCTGTCGGCCAGCTAAAGCTTCAATTTCAATGTCAGTCAATTTATAGACATGGCTACTGTTGAAAATAATTGACAGTCGTGACAATGAATTGATAAAGGAAGGTGCCTTGTTTCAATTTTTTGATTTTTCTTATTGGTTTTGTTAGATGGGGTCATTCTAATGAGTACTTAAGGGTATTCATTAAGAATTCATTTTAGAAAAATTTTTATATTATTTTTATGGGAAATATAAAAATTTATCAAAATATTAAATTCTTTTTCATTTTTTTCATGAATTTTTTTCTAAAATAAATTTTTAATGAATACTCTTAGGACACTCATATTATATACGGCCGCCAGTGACAATGGATTGATCAGTTTCTTGCTCCAATTATATATTTTCCAATTTTGTCACAATCTCATAGAAAATAACAAATCATTCTCTTATATGATAGCATATATACTTTTCCCAAATTTGACAACAACCTCTTTTATTTTTGCCCTTTTTTAGTATTGCATGATTAATTAAAAAATAATAATAATAATAAAAATAAAACTCTACTATAAATAGACTATAATATAAGTAGGAATGCATGATTTGTATTTATTTATTTTTAGTTTCATGGTTATTTGAAGAGAGAGACTTATTGGGTCTCTTTGATTAAGAGTATGTGTGGGATTGTTTTAAATTGTCAAATAATCATTTGTTTGATATTTCATCACACAAAATATATTTGCCAAACACATTTTAAAATTCTCAAATAATCAACTTTTGTATTAAGTATTAAAAGTTGACTAGGTTAGCTTTCGAAAATCATGAGCAATACCATTCAAATTTGTCATCGTAATAATAATATACTTACATAAATACAATACTTACATAGTTGAAATTTATTTTTTCATTATGATAAAATTTTCTGGTTGAGATTGAAAGAAAAATATTAATCTAAATAAGGTCAAGGCAGAGATTTGATTGTTCATGTCAGTAATTTAAAAAATAAATTCATAAAATTTATTTTATATATCAAATATTGCACGAATGAAATTAATTTTTTTGATGTGTTATATACTACCTTGAGAACTGGATGGACTTGTGATACGAATCAAATGAGATTTCTTCTCAATTAATTAAGGTCATCACGACATGCACTTATGGTCCCTTCAAATATAAGTAATTATAACCTCATCAAACAAAAATAATATTTTGGCTGATAATTTTTAAAGAATGATAGAAAATAAAAATTCCACTCTTATTCATTTGAATTTAGATATAGCTCAATCATATATATATATATAATATCTAAAACAAAATAAAGGTATATAATTAATACAATATTCTAGGATTCATTGTCCATATTTACATGCACATGATGGTCAAGATTTTGTTTCCGTGTGTGTTACACAATGGTCTAGATTCTTCTTCTTCTGTTTATTTTTATTTATTTATTTATTTATTTATTTTTAGATTCTTGTCATTTGTTTATAACATAATCCCATAATGGTATGGTTTTTTGTCATTTGTGCACCATAATGTTCTTGATTCTAGTCATTTGTGTATTTCATCATAATGGTCTTGATTTTTTTGCCATATATGGCATCACATAATGGCCTTGATAATTATCATATCTGCATTATATAATAGTTTGATTTGTGCCATGCGTATGTCAATAATAGATTTGACTTAACCAACTCAATCTCAAAAATTAGCTCAATAATTGTCTCTTATCTATATTCTTAACTCAATAATTATTTTTAATTAATATGAGATATTTTCCTTAATATTCTTCATCACGTGTGGATTGGATTTTTTTGGCTAATCTTTGTTATGTAATAAGATAGTGTGGACTAGCTCACTCGTGTATGAATCAACTATAAAATTTCATAAGCCTAATTCATATTGCTCAAGAATTTATTATTATCTCAAATTTATATTTTTATCTTAATAATTATTCTCAACCGATGTGAGATTTTTTCCGTAACTTCCACCCTTATTTTGAATCAAATAGAACTTTCAAATCAATCTTTTTCATTTTTTTTAATTATAAACTAAATTTGGGTTTAAATTTATTTTTCATGCTGAATTTTTACATTTTATTTAAATTTTCCCGTCAATCAAAGAAATAATTGACTGGGCCAAAATTTAGAGTGTGGGAGTTGTTTATTTGGAGGCACTTACTTGAAAGTAAAGCAGTAGCACTAATAATTGTATCCCTTCAATGCATGTCCTTCCTCATAAATAATCCGAGGTAGAATACATTTCAATTATTTTAGCAACTGGTCGTTATTTAGAAAATTAGTTGATGCAACTTGTTGAAAAATCTGGAATCTCAAAATAATGCAGATGTATATTTCTTTCTCCAACAATTACCTCAATATCCACCTCATATTTTCTAGAATTTATATGAAGCACATGCATTCAAATATCGACTTAAAGCATGGGTCATTTATTTGAAAAACATCTACCGACTTAAAACTGAAGTATACGGATCAAATTTGGGATAATGACCTAAATGTCATTCAAAAATGATATACTCACTAACTTTCTCACTAACAGATTTACAAACCATCTCACTGTAGCTACAGTGATTCACTGTAGATTACTGTAGCTACAGTGAGGGGTTTGTAAAATTGTTAGTGAGAAAGTTAGTGAGTGTATCACCACTCAATGTCATTATGTCTCAGGCCCACGTATCGCACTTACATCAAAACACAATTCATGACCTTCATCTGGTCCAAAATAGCATTATGAGCTGCCACCAAGGCCTAATTCACATGAAATCCAGTCACTAAAAGACGAGCATGCGCATGACTCAAATGTAGGGCCCATGAGCCTGAATATCCACAAGGGTAGGAGGCCCATATGACCCAAAAGACTTCCAAAGAGTCACATATCATGTTATGCAATGTCTCAATAGACATTATTAGCCATAGTCCCTTTCCAAAAAGGAGACTAAATATTTGAACCAATCCAAATATAATTGGGATTACACTTAATCTCATAACACCTAGGCACTCCTAATTCAATCCGACTCCACTACCTTCTCCGAATGGACCTGGAATTCAACTACTCCAAGGAATCCTAAACCGACTAAGAGGCTACTTTCACAACCTATAAAGGGATTGATGGACTGAAGCTTTGATTCAACAACTCGAGCTTTGTTTTGCAGGATTGTAAGTGCCTTCATCATACAAATTTTCGACTATAGGTCGAAGGAGAAATTAAGTATCTATAATTTGGTTCCCATCGTTGGACCTCGACGATTCATAGTAAGCAAAGCTCTCTCAATCTACAGTTGAACTTTCAGTTCAATCATTTATGGCTTCCAGGAACGAGAACACCCCAGACATCATGCTTGGGCCATAACTTTCTCATATGAACTCTGATTTTTATGAATTTTATATCTTTGAAAAGCTGAGATCAAGCCCTACAATTTCCGCGTTGAATATATTTTCAAATTCGAAATAGAAATAGGTCAAAAATGTAGGTCAAATCTATAGGTGAATAGTACTGCGGACCCATTTAGAAAAATCTCAAAGATTCTCAATAATTCTAAACTCTTCTCTAATTTTATTAATTTCATATAAACCCTAGTATAAAAGGAGGGGGTACTATTCAACATTTCAAAAACTAGAAAAGAGAAAGAAGAGAAAACATGAAGAGAAAGTGGAAGGAAGAAAGAAGGAGAAAGAAGAAGAAAGGAAGAAGAAGGAAATAGGGGGAGACAAATACCATTCCCCACAAGCTAGAAGGAAGATGACAACCATTGAAAGCATGGAGAGTTGTGGAATTCAAAGGAAAAGAGGTAAGGTCATCTTGACCCAAATTTTTAAATTGAGAAATTCTATTAATTTGATAATACGTGAATGCTAGTAGCACCTTAGGGATTGTGTTTAGTGACATAATAAACATGGAATTGATTGTGTTAAGTAAGGACAAATACTTGAAATCCTAAGTATTGAACTAGATGGACTATAAGATTAAAGGGTTAAGTTGGATTGTTGAGTGTTAGTTTAGCAAAAATTTATATTCAAATTTAAGGAATTGATGAGTAGAAGTTGTAATATGGAAGTATGGAAGTGTATTTGGGCATGTAGACATGAAGAAGTTGATATTAGGCCTGAATTTTGGCCTAGCGTCGTGACAATAAACACCACGCGCTTCGCGAAATTGGTGAAGATTTGATTCTGGAATGCCCGCATCGCGACGCAAATTGGAAATTTTAATGAACTCATTTATGGAATTATGTGTGTCGTGACGCGCAAGGTCTTGCATCGCGATGCGAGGACATAATTTTCCCAAAATAATTTTTATTCATCTCAGTTTCACCTTAGCGTGTTAGAGGCCACCCTAAGTGTAGGCACTGTATTTTTGCATGTAAGTCCCGATGATGAGTCTCATATGGAGACACTACCTTTTAAGTTGTGGAAGTCGCAGGAAACAGACGTTGGAAGGAAAAAGTCAGAAATCAGTATCTTATTGGATTTAATTCGCTTGTTTTGCTTCGAGTTTGCTTATTGGAGCTCTGTTTTAAAACACATCATTGACCCAAACCCCCGCAAGACACACACCAAGCCTACACACCACCAAACCATACAGCAAGCCCACCAAGGTGAGCCAAGCCTACGCCCAAGAGACCAAGCCCTACGCCCAAGCCCATTAAATCACATCAAAAAATAATTAAAAATATTTAAAACACATGTCACAAATTAAATTAAATTAAAACCAATTAAATCAAATTAAATTCAATCAAAACAAATCTCATTCCAATATTAAATAATTCACCTTCCTAATTACCAAAGATCTAAATTCAATTAAATAATTCACTCACCAAATTTAAATATATTCCCCCCACCAAAATACAATTATTATTTCCCTTTTTTTAAACTAATTAAATCCATCACTAATCTAATTGATTTGTTTCCTTTTCAAAACCCATGCATAACCCTAATACATCACTATAAAAATAACACAAAACCCTAAACTCCCTAGCTAGACTCTCACGGCAAAAAAACAAACAGAAGAAAGAAACCTGAATCCCCTCACAAATCTGGCCCTAGCTCCACTCACGCTAATGCCCTCTCTTTCTCTCTCACCATGCACTCACGCTAAAGCTCACATCACAGCCCCCTAACCAGCCAACAAATCAACGCCACACAGCCCCTCATCGAGTAACTTCACGCACACAGCCCCTCCACCCAACAACCCCTCACGCATAGATCCACACCCCATCCAGTAACCTTACGTACAAAGCCCCTTCAACACGCCATCAGCTCAGCAAACTGTCTGTGCTTCACTCCTATAACAGCCCTTGCTTCACGCCTATAACAGCCCTTGCTTCACGCCTATAACTTCCCAAACTTTACTGCCTCGTAACCACCGCAAATCATATCCATAAACTGCTTGAGAAAACCGAGTAAACACCCCCTCTGACCCCATGCACTGCACCTTTTATCCCCATAAAACTGCCTCTGAACTACATCTTTTAATAGCAGCCGAATACCCAAAAAACAGTCCCTAAACACCACAAAATAGTCCATTAATACAGAAAAAATAGTGACCAGAAAATACAACCAAAACAGCAATGAAACAGAGTGAAAACAGCAGCCCAAACAGTGAAACGGTGAAGGAAAATGTTGAACCAGTAAACCGGAGGAGTTGCGGAGCATCAACCCTTCTGACAGCCGTGTAACGCGCTTCCGAGAGACGACTTAAGAGGTTAGATCTTAGGGCACCTTTCTTATTTATTTTCATTCATCTTTTAATTATTCATTGAATTTCCTTCGCATGAGAGTCGTTGGTTAATGTGTGTTGTGGCCATTGGATGAATGGAAAATATGTCGTCTCTTATGGTATATCGGATGGAAACCCAGACGTAAATTCCATAGCCGAATCTGAATAGACGGTAGTGCGGTCTGGACTTGGGAAATAACTCCACGTACCACTTGAGCAAACGACACATCTTTCACTTTATTTTATCTTGTTTGTTTATTATTCGCATTTTATATTTCGTCTTTTACTTTCCGCACGTTACTTGCTTGTGTATTGATGATATAGTGCGCATGGGCTTAGTATGTTGGTCTAAAGGTTCTCTATTTGAGGGAAGAAAAGTCTAAAAGGCTACGTTTACGACAATACTTTGCCGCGCCGGACGAAGTGTGTTTGATTGAATGTGAGATATGTTTAATCGAGTATACGAAGTCCTATATTGTTGTCTTTATTTTATATTCATTGTGATGTAATGCGCATGGGCTTAGTATGTTGGTCTAAAGGTTCTCTATTTGAGGGAAGAAAAGTCCAAAAGGCTACCTTTACGACAATACTTTGTCGCGCCGGACGAAGTGTGTTTGATTGAATGTGAGATATGTTTAATCGAGTATATGAAGTCCTATATTGTTGTCTTTACTTTCTATGCATTGTGATGTAATGCGCATGGGCTTAGTATGTTGGTCTAAAGGTTCTCTATTTGAGGGAAGAGAAGTCCAAAAGGCTACTTTTACGACAATACTTTGTCGTGCCGGACGAAGTGTGTTTGATTGAATGTGAGATATGTTTAATCGAGTATAGGAAGTCCTATATTGTTGTCTTTACTTTCTATGCATTGTGATGTAATGTGCATGGGCTTAGTATGTTGGTCTAAAGGTTCCATATTTGAGGGATGAAAAGTCTAAAAGACTACCTTTACGAAAATACTTTACCGCGCCTTTTATTATTCCGTTATTTACTTTTTGTATGTCATCTCCTTGCATAATCATGCATCATATTGCAAGGCCCATGGGCAAATCAAGTTGGATTAAAGGTCCTCCATTTCAAGAGATGAAAAGCCTAAGGGCTACCTTTGCCACGATGTTTTGCCGCGCCGGACAAAGCACGTTCGATTGAACGTAAGATACGTTCAATCGGACACTTGAAGTCCTATATAGATGTGGGCATATATTGCATCTCTCTTCTTTCACCTTTATTGTCTATCTTCTTTTGCATCGCATCATGACACGTTTATTTTAGTGTATAATTGCCTCTTTAATTATCTCTTTACATTATGCACTTAATTTCCTCTCTTTAATATGCATGCTTGTACAATTATTGTTTATTTGCGTCTCTGTGTTTATTAATATAATGTGTTCATGAAATTATATGCTTGTCGTTATTCCAATTTATCTTTTTATGTATGAACTTAGAAGTAGATTATCCTTGGAAATATATGTTGCTTAGGCTTGGTTAGATTATTGCACAAATCCTTTCATTACAAGTGGCATAAGTAAGGGACCATTCTGAACCCAACGGTTTGAGGTCTTCCCTTACGAGGGGTGAGTGCGGCCTTAAATCATTTTCCTGGTTCACACCGGGTGGCGACTCCATGTTATTTCTCCAGTTTAGTTCCCCCGCGGGCTATTCCGTACTCCCGACCAGGCCGTGAGCCTGGAATAGCGTCGCCAATTTCTGTGTCCTACACTAAGGGTCTCGTATCAACTCGTATAGATACATTACATCGTGGTGTACACATGATACACAGTGAAGTGTTAACGAATACTTGAATAGATAAATTAGTCTAATTTTGTAACGTTTTCCCAGTCCATCTTCTAATCAAGATTTTCAATTATAGATCATTGCAGGAACCATAGTTTCCTTCAACAGAGTAAACAATGCTAACCAAATTCTAAACCAGTGAGTGGACACTCTTTCTTTAAGTTGATCTTTTTACATGGTGTTGTTTTAAGTATTAGACTTACTTTTTGCTTTTAGGGCGTTAGCTAAGTTCACTATCAGTTATATTTCGTTTAACATGTTTTGAGTAATGGTTTAAGAAAATAAATATTTTCAAAGCATGATTTTATGTTTTCGAGGCATGAGGGAAAAACTCACCTCAGTATGTAACTTGATTCAGACATAGAATTTACGGAGAGCACATATGCACATGTAGATGACTGGGTGGACGGCGATAGGTAACGGCCCCAGATCCTAGTTCAGGACTATGGATGACAGATGCCCCTAGATCCTAGATTCAGAACTTGGAGGGCGGCGTAGATCTGCACCCCTAGTTCTAGTTCAGTGGCTTAGGGGACGACGATACGTAACGCCCCTAGACCACTAGTTTCAGGGACATTTAGTGTCATGCTTTAGGGGACGGTGATACATAATGCCCCAATGTCATGGATTTGCACTCCTTGCTCTAGTTAGGCGTATAGGGGGACGGCGATACGTAACACCCCCACACGTCAGGTTTTCAGAGACAGAGATCAGTTTTCAGAAAAAAGTTTACATATACAGATTTTGGAGATATTTCCGGAGAAAATTTTTCTAGAAATAAAGTTCTCAGAAAAATAGTTTATAAAAGATTTACAGAAAAGTAGATTTCAGAAAAGTTTTCCAGAAAGAAAGAAGTTGTTTTCAGTTAATAAAAGAGATTTCAGAAAAGATAAATTTGAGATGAGTTAGATTTTAGAACTATGTATTTTCAAAATTATTTTAGTATCAATTTATAAAACTTTCCACTCACTTAGATCTTTCAACGATCTAACCCCCTCACTCCCAGTGTTTTGTCTTGCACGTTCATGGAGGACGAGCTCGGTAGGATGGATACTGATGGCAGTCACTAGGGTGTTCAGTCCACCAAGTCTAGTCAGAAGTCGAGTTCAGTCAAGTCAAATAAAGTCCAGTTTCAGAAATTTTATATAACATAGTTGCATATAAATTTTAATGTATAGAATAATTAATAAATATGATATTGTTTGTACAATCGTATATGTTTTATTTTACGTACCATGTAGAGGATTTGGGCATTGGTTCCATATATGAAATAATGTTGAGAAAAGTATTAGCATTGCTTATAGTTAAGAAGTCAGTGGCTTACGGGGATAGTACAACCTATTCTCTGTTAGTAACATCTCCCGGATTGGGGATGTTACAAAGATGGCATCAGAGCATGGTCTATGGAGTCAGTGACTGCAGTGAGTAGAGTGTTGGGGCCTTGTATACATAGTATGCTCGGGATACTAGTATATAAGGCACTACATGTTCAGTATCTGATCCTCGAGTACGTCCTCGAGCTCTATAAACAGGTTAGTAAGAACTCCTAAGTTACCTGAATTCTCTTCCTAGTAAAAAGTAATCAAAATTTTTGTTCTAGTTAAGGATTATTTGATAGTAATCCTGGCTTATTAATCTGAAGCCCAAGACAAGTTGGGAGAACATATAGTAAATTTCTAAGAATAGTTACCCAAATGAGTGGGAAAAGAAAGCTATAAGAAGTAAGGAATGATGTCTAAATGTTTAAGCAGCCAGAGACAAAGAAAAGTAATGAGATACAATGAGATAATAAAGTTCTAAGGATACTTACCCATGGAAGTAGAAAGGGAAACAAAAGCTAGAAAAAAATGTAAAGGATAAAATACAGATGCTTAAGAAATCAGAAGCAATTAGAGGTAAAGATATAGAAACAGATGAATAAGGAATAACATAATCTTTAGTACTAAATATAATAAAATAAGCCTGAGTAAGAGAAAAACCTAGGCACGGTTCATTTCTTTCTTGTGAGATTCTTTCTTCTCTAATAAGACTTATTCTCCCATTAGAAAAATTCTTCAAGTATATTCAATAGCCCTGATTCCTCTTATAGGTAACAAGTTCCCCGAGTAATGAAGAATAGACATGAATATAAAAGAAGTAAGAAATCAGAATGAGATGTGGGAGTTCCAATAGATAAGAGATGCCAAGAGGATGAAAAGATTTTAGACCCCAAACCCAGGCTTGCAAGTAAGCAAATAAAGGCAAAAAGGATTAATTACCTTACCCCCAAGAGATCTGACATAGATACGACCCTGAGCTACCTAGGTTCACATTCCTTGGTGATATCAATTAATGAGGTCGTCTTGATAAAGTCTATCTCATACTTATCTTACATGAGTAATAGACTTTACCAGGACATAAGAGTACCATAATAAGAAATGTCGACACCCGTAGGGAAGTAAAATATTCGTCCCAATTTATACCAGCATAGAAAGAGATAATAGTATGAAGCCCAGTTCCATAACATCAATATTAAAAGACAAAAGTAGTAAATTTGGTAGGAAAATTATGAAAGAATAAAAGGACAGACCCATAGAATTGGAGATATTCAAGAGTTAATAAAAGTACCCTTACGAACAGCAAGGCTAAATGGTATAGTTGTAGCCTATAGTAAGAGCGAAGAACAAAGTACTAATCCCATCACGTCAGTATAGAACTAAGAGATAAGGAAAGAAGATATATAAGATGCAGACAGTAAGAAGAGAGTTCAATACATATAGTGATATAGATAATGAAATTTGAAGGTAGGAATGTAAAATAGAGACCTCAAGATATGTGATGAAAGTTGAGGAATCCTAGAACATGATATAGTCGAAGCAATTTTCAATGGAATGAATAATAACTTTCCCTTTTAGAAGTCCCAAACTCTAAGTAAGCTTATGGACACCTAATCAGATTGTCATCAAGTTTATGAAAGTAATAGAAACGCAGGTTCACAGATCCTTATGGAATGTATATACACACCCTTCTACTTAGAGCCCAGTAAGGAACATAATCAGTAAAAAAACATATTTGACAGAGTATACAGATTATGAGATAGCTAGATCGTCGAGCCAACGAGTGCAACATGACATAGATAAGAATCATAAGACGATAATATTTTTATATAAGACAAAATAATTTGAAAACATGGAAAATAGAGCTAAATCTCGAAATTATCATTGAATTGAAAACCTTTAAGGAGGCAAAGACTCAAAAAGTAAGAAACCTGAGAGAACAATTCTCAGGAAGATAACATATAAAGAATCTCATTGAATTACGATGAAAGAATAGTAAGGGACTAGTACCTGAACCAAAGGATTTAATAGAGAAGTCCTAAGCAATCGAAGTAGATGGAGTTTTCAGGGGAGTAGAGACGAAAAAATTTCAAGGAATTGAGATGAGAAGAAAATCTAAGTAAGCAGAGTAAACTTCATAAGAAGCAATAATAGAGGAAGTATAGTAGGATTCAGAGAGTAAGCAATGATTGCATATGTTCAAGCAACAACGACAAGTGAAAAGAAATATAGAGGCAGCATAATGGAGTTTTTAGAGAGCATGACTCTAGAAGAGGTAGTATGATTGATAGTTGGAAAAAGAATTAAGAGTGAATTTGAAGCAGGAAACTCAGGTAGTATCTAACAGAACAATTTTAGTACGAGAGTCGACTCCAAATGGGTAAATATGAGAGTTCTAAGCTTATAGATAAGTAGCAAGTAAAACCACTGTATAGGTAGGTAGCGAGACTGCCCCCACCAATGATAGACATAACCAGAGAATTGAAAAGGTCGATGCCCCTCAAGGTAAAAGACATAAATAGAGGAATCATAAATTCCGTAAATAATTAAGAATAATAAAGAAGATAAGAAGGACATCAGGTGAAATGTAGAGGTAAAACTGTTGAGAAAGATTAATAATAAATTAGATACCAGACAAACAATGACATAGGTGTATAATGATAAGATAAATTTTCAATGGTACTACTGAATAATAAGCTTTTCAGAACTGGATAAGACTGAAATTTTATCGCATACGCAAAAAAGGATAAAGATGGATGATAGTGATCCGTATGTTCCTTAAGGATAATATATATAGGATAACTCAAGAAGAGGCTAAGTACAACTTAAAGATGGTCAAGGAAACTAAGAATACTGAAATTGTTGAGATCGGGACAACTCTTAATAGGATATGATTCGAGAGATAATTGAAGGCGGAGCATTCTGGAGTACAAGTAAGCAAAGAAAGAATACTCAACATAAAAGACAGTAACCGTACTTGTACCAATAAAAAAATCAAAGGTGTAGAAGAGTAAATTAGACCAGTCTTAGCATAAAGGTATACAAAGATAGGCTCGGTATAAATACTCTATCTCAAACTCTTTAACCAACCGAGAGAATCGCCAGAGAAAACTACCTTAAGATAAAGTCCTAAGTATTGACAGTAAGGAGACATGAAAAGATTAGTTATGAGTTAGGAAGTACTAAACCCATCTTTAAGTAACGAGGACTTAGTAAAGAGAAAAGTGAAAGATCAAATAGCTAGCTAAGATTGGGGCCAAGAAGATATTTAATAGTATGTCTTATAAAGTCATTTAAGTAGTTACATTATGAAGAATAATTAAAGGACCTGAAGTATATATGATGAGTGATATTTATATCACTATTCCCACTCATTAACTTAATATTTTGTATAGTTTCGCGAGTTTTGTGAACGTTTTGATGTATTTGGTGTTATTTTGCAGATAAATAAAGTTTGGAAAGCATTGGAGGCAATTTGGGGCAAAAACGGACAAAATGCGTCAACAGGGATATTTCGGTCTTAAGCGCGTCGCGCGACGCCAAGCCTTACGCGTCGCGATGTCTAAAATGCGCCGAACAGTGCTAACGTGTGCCGGGTCCACAAATCAGAATCTGAGAAAAGTTTGACTTTGAAAATGCGCCGTGCCACGTGTCACCATCACACAGCCGATCTACTAACATGCGCCTTGCCACGTGTCAGCATCCTACGGTGCCGACAGTCACCATCGCCTGGGAACTAATCAAAGAAATGGCCAACAACAATTCCTTATGGCCAACTGAAAGGAGCATGATCCAAAGAATTGCAGGAATTTATGAAAGTGGAGCCAATACAGCAGTCAACACCAAGCTAGATCAGATATGCAAATTCATGGAGACTCTTACCACTGGATCCATAAGTTCACACCATATGGAGGAATACCAGAGTCAAACCAACTTGAAGAAACGGTAAATTTTGTCAACAATTTCAATAGACAGGGGAATAATCCATATTCCAACACCTACAATCCGGGGTGGAGGAATCATCCTAATTTTTCATGGAGCAACAACTCAGGGCAAAAGAACAATCCACCACCTGGATTCCAACAGCAGAACTATCCACCACCTGGATTCCAGCAACAGAACAAAGGCCAGGAGCATGAAAAAGAACCAGAAATGAAAGAATGGTATGCAGAGATTTTCAAAAAGCAAGAAGCAAAATACGATGCTATGTTTCAATCCCAAGCAACATAATTCAAAGTCAATCTGCTTCTATAAAGCACTGGAGAATCAAATGGGACAACTGGAAAATGCTCAGAGTTACAGACCGCCAGGTACCCTTCCTAGCAACACAGAGCCAAATCCAAGAAACATGGTGAAGGAACAATGTCATGCCATCATGTTAAGAGCGGTACTGAAATCAACAAAGATGTTGGAGTCAATTCAACTGCTGAGGAAGTTCCAAAAGAAACAAAGCAACAAATGGAGGAAAAAGAAGCAAAGGAAAAGAACAGATCACTCATCTCCACATTTTCCTTAACGTCTTCAGAAGAATAAATTGGACAAGAAATTTTCCCGGTTCCTGGAGATCTTCAAAAAGCTGCATATCAACATTCCATTTGCAGAAGCGTTGGAACAAATCCCCACCTATGCCAAATTCATGAAAGATATTCTTTCACAAAAACGAAGATTGGGAGATTACGAGACAGTGGCATTAACAGAAGAATGCAATGCTATCATTCAGAGGAAACTTCCCCCGAAGTTGAAAGATCCTGGCAGTTTCACTGTTCCTTGCGTCATAGGAGAACATAACTTTGGTAAGGCTTTGTGTGATTTAGGTGCTAGTGTTAACTTGATGCCTTTTTCTATTTTCAGGAAACTGCAGATTGGAGAAACAATGCCAACTTCAGTCTCACTACAACTTGCTGATAGAACGCTCGTATTTCCGAGAGGTGTAGTTGAGGATGTGCTGGTCAAGGTTGACAAATTCATCTTCCCGGTAGATTTTATTGTCCTTGATATGGAGGAAGACGCAGACGTGCCAATCATCCTCGGGAGACCATTCTTGGCTACAGGTCGAACCATTATTGATGTACAAAAAGGAGAATTAACCATGAGAGTACAGGACCAAGAAGTAACATTCAATGTTTTCAAGGCCATGAATTTCCCAGATGATGAAAAGAAGGAGGAATGTTTCAAACTCGATGTGATACAAAGTACCATTCAGAACTCTGATGAAAGACAAAGTTCTACTGACAAACTTAAAACATGTCAATTGCATGTGGAGTCTAAAGATAAAGCGTCTTTTGTACTAAAGGAGCCAATTCTTGCACTACAAACAACAGAAGAGAAAAAGTTCCACCAACTCAACGAGGAGGAATTTTTCAATCAGCTTTTGAGGATGCCAAATTGTACAAAGAAAAGGGCAAGAAAAGACATGATGAGAAGTTAGTGTGCATACAACTGGAACCAGGGCAGAAGGTACTGTTAAACAAATCAAGGGTGAAATTCTTCCCATGGAAGCCAAAATCACGGTGGTCAGGTCCATTTGTGATCACCAAAGTTTTACCAATAGAGCCGTTGAGATACATGATCCTGACGCTAACAAAACTTTCAAGGTTAAAAACAAGCGTGTCAAGCACTACTGGGGAGAATCATTTGAGCGACAAAAAGAAAGTGTCACACTTTCAGATCCAGCCTAACGTTCAAGAAGACAGTCTAGCTGACGACTTTAAACTTAGCACTAGCAGGGAGGCAACCCATGCAATTTGTGTATATATTGTGATTTGGTGTGTTTTATTTGTGTGTTTAATTTTTGCAGGTTTAGTCATTTCAAGATGGAAGAAGCTCTCGCAAATCTTCGCAAGCAATTTCCTTCTCTCCCTCAAAAATCTCTGATGAAAGTTTACAAAGCTCGCTTGGAACGAATGAGACTACTGACGATCTATGGTGTCCTAATGATATTCGTTGGGTAATTGAAGCACGAGTCTGATTGGCAGGTGAGTCTTCTGACTCTTTTATTTCACATCTGCCTGGTTTTGGAAGAAGCACCTATGCAAAGAAACGTAGAGCTAAGCAAATGGGTGTTTGTTTCAAATGTGCACGATTTAATTGCAACACTCGTTGTCGTTCTTTAGGAATGGTGTCTGATAATCGCGAAGACAAAATTAAATTCATTAGGGATGGCTTGAGTAAGGAGTCTTTAGATGATATATCTTCGACTCTTGAGACGCATCCCAGTGGATATGTTCACATAGCTCTCGCAAATTACATACACAATTTCAAAAAGAAAGACAACAGTTAAGTCTTGGGAATCTGACTCAAAAAGACCCTGTTTGCCAATTTATAAGAAAATTGGATGGGAAGCTTGTCCCTGACGCATAGACGTTAATCAAGCCGTTAATTCCTGTATATATTATATCTCTTTGTTTTTTCCTAATAATTGTGATTTGTTTTGTTGTTTTCTTTTATTTTCTCCGACAGGATCCAGACCTTTTGACTAACATGATATTATTTCGCTACTAATCGTCCTCTGGAAGATACTTGTGCTATTTTTACTCACCCTTTTCAGGTACTATAAATTCAGCCCGTCATTGCACTTTTGAAGGCATCCAGAGTTGAGAAAGAACACATAAAAAAAATGGAAGCTACTTCAAGAAGACGAGTTGAAAATATCTGTGTGTTTTGCGTCGGTAGTGTTGGTACTAAGCCACAATACGTAGAAGCAGCACAAGAATTGGGTCGAGTCTTAGCTGCAAGAAATATGCACTTAATATATGGCGGAGGCAATCTCGGACTTATGGGGATCGTTTCAAAGGCTGTACAGGAAGGAGGCAGTCATGTTTTGGGAATCATCCCAAAACCCTTGGCAGAGGCAAATCTTATTGGATCATCAAACGGAGAGGAACTGATCGTGCCAGGTATGTCTGAACGACTGGTAGAAATGATTAACCGTGCTGATTTTTATCGCTTTGCCAGGTGGCTTGGGCACATTGGAGGAAATTTTTATAGTTCTATCTTGGGCGAACCTGAACATACACCTGAAACCGCTTGGACTGCTCTTAACGTTGATGGATTTTATGATTTTCTTTGTGTGTTTCTTGATGATGCTCGGAGAAATGGGTTCGTGTCAAAACCTATGAAAGTACTCCTCTTCACTGCCAGAACTGCTTCAGATCTAATAGACCAACTCATAGCCTATGAACCACAAGTTGACCCTATCCTTTCAAAGATAAATTGGTCCGAGGACGATCGTGGTAAGAGGCGTAGGATTAATCTGGATCTTAACCTTTAATTTCCTGTAGATTTTCAGCTAACCAGGTACAACCTTCTTAACTCTCCTTTTACTGTTTAAGACATTGGGGACAATGTCTCATTAGGTTTGGGGGAGGGAATTAGTTGATCAGTACTTTGTTTTAGTTTGTATGTTATTTTTATTTTTAGTTCAAAATTTTTCGAAAAATACAAAAAAAAATTGGAAAATTTTCAAAATTACAAAAATTTTTTGGTTTTTTTGTTTTTATTCTGACTAAAAGGTGAAATTGTAAGAGGTAGCTGAGTAAGGAGTTTCCACTCCTGAGACGTATCTCAAACCTATTTCGAAACAAGTTAATTTTTGTTTATTTCCTTTTGAATTATTTAATTTGTAAATCTCATAAAACAGACTAAAAGGAATCTTCATATGTTCAGTTAGCAGATATTATCAACATATATAGTAACATACAGACATGAGCTAAAAAAAAAAAAAAAAAATCGAGATCTGAGTTATTAAGTCTGTAAGGGTGTTTTAACACCTAGTGCCCTAAAACCAACTGGTTTGGGAGTCACTGGCCCAAAGCTCGTTACATGGATCGAAGATGCTGCAAAAATATATATATCGGAAGTCTGAGTAATTAAGTCCGTAGGGGTGTCTTAACACATGGTGCCCTAAAGCCAACTGGTTTGGGAGCCACCGACCCAACACTCGCTACATAGATGGAAGATATTGTATATAAATAAAAAATAGAGAAAAAATCAAAGAAAAAAATCAGAAAAATGAAAAATTATTCCATTGCTCCAAAAAGGTGTGAAATCTGATAGAACTTTAGGACAAAAATATTACTCTCTTATCAACTACACTTATGACTGTTGTGGGCAAAAATAAATTGATTAATATTTTGTTGGCCATGTATATGAAGAATGGTAAAAATAATCGGAGAATTTACTTATTCAATAATTTAAAATAAAACAAAACAACTAGTAACTTGGAGTAGAAGTTTCACCTGATTAGTCACTAACGTCTTTATTCTCTTTTCGCTTGTCTTTTTGCTTTTGTGTGCATTAGTTTTAACTAATTTTTTACTTTTGTAAAATGTTTGTGGGTATCATTGCTGTAAACCCTCACGAGACTACAACTCGTCCACTAGGGACACCTAGGGGTTTAAAGGCTTGTTGCATATGCTAAATGCAATCGTGATCCCTACGAAAGTGGCTTAGTTAGTAATTATATCATGTTATTTTATGTTTTGCTCGAGGACTAGCACAATGTTAGGTTTGGGGGTGTGATGAGTGATATTTATATCACTATTTCCCACTCATTAACTTAATATTTTGTATAGTTTCGCGAGTTTTGTGAACGTTTGATGATGTATTGGTGTTATTTTGCAGATAAATAAAGTTTGGAAAGCATTGGAGGCAATTGGGGCAAAAAACGGACAAAAATGCGTCAACAGGGATATTTTGGTCTTAAGCGCGTCGCGACGCCAAGCCTTACGCGTCGCGACGTCTAAAATGCGCCGAACAGTGCTAACGTGCGCCGGGTCCACAAATCAGAATCTGAGAAAAGTTTGACTTTGCTAAAATGTGCCGTGCCACGTGTCACCATCACAGCCGATCTACTAACATGCGCCTTGCCACGTGTCAGCATCCTACGGTACCGACAGTCACCATCGCCACGTGTGCCACGTGTCACTCCAGGTCATCTCCATGTCATCAGCCACGTCAGCAAGTCAACAAGTCAACATTGCCACCTCACCGCCACGTCATCATCAGCCAATCAGAAGCTGCCACGTGTCGCAATTCTATGGTGCCGACAGTCTCTTTCCCACGTGTCGCCACGTCACCGCCACCTCACCGCCACGTCAGCGCCACGTCAGCATTAATTATTGAATATCCTATCTTATCTGACACGTGGCGGATAAGAATCTCAGCGACCAATCAGAAGCCGCCACGTGTCACAATAATTGAAGCCCAACCACTTTGCCACATGTCACCTTATCAGCTTATCCAGAATCTTCAAACCATCGAACCAGAGCGTGCCACGTCGACAAACCTGGCGTAGCGACGCTGAGGTCCTTGGCGTCGCGACGCCAGAAAACCGAATTTTTTGCCTATAAATAGAGCGCGAATTTCAGAATTCAATGCACCACTCTCTCTCTTATAATCTTTCTAAAGATAGAGTTTATCTCTCTACTTTCTTTTAATTTTTAGTTTTTAGTTTTTAGTTTTGTAATTAATTTTAATTACGTTTTGTTTATATAGTAATTTAATTTTTACTTTTTACTTTTTACAGTTTTTATTATTGACCATGATGAGGTAACTCCCCAGCTAGGTGAAAGGTAATTCTTTTACTGTTACTATTTAGATTAATCTCCCTTAAAAATAATATATTCACTATTTAAAATATTGACTTAAAAAGGATACCTCCAGATTGGTCGGTTGGTAATTCATTTTAATCTGATTTAAACCTGACTAATAAAGGATACCGCCAGATTGGTCGGTTGGTAATTTAATTTTGGTTCCGCCTTTGTGGCTGGTTGGACTTAATTTGACTTAATCAGGTTACCGCCTATATGGCTGGTTGGAAAAAGAATCACAAGTTTATATATTATTTTATGGGAGATATCTAAATTAGTAGTAGTAAAAGTAATTCCTTTTACCTTAGCATTTTATTTTATTGTAATTTACTTTTCAGTATTTACTTTACCGCATTTTTACTTTATGTCTTTTATTTTCAAGTTTTTACTAGCCCTAGTTATGTGTTGTAACTAATTAGTTATCTGGGGTTGTGATGAAATCCAATATCACCGTTTTATAAGGGGTTAAAATTATAGTTTGGGTATTATAAAGATTTATTTATTGAGTCTTAATCTTAATGCTTTTTCATTAATTGGCCATTAATAAAATTGATCTGGTAAATCTAAAATGAACTAGACATAGGGATTTTAGGTTTCAGCCTTAGACTCAATAGCCCACGATCTTCCTTGAGGATAGATAACCCTTAATAGATTTCCTTACAGGATAGGAATATACTGTCGGGAGGGGGTAGCCATAATTGGGACTTAAACTTAATGAATCCAGATAATTGGTTGACATAGACATATGGTTCAATTGGGTAAAACCGGGTATTTGTGTCTGACCATCGACAGAGGCTTACACATAATTTAGTGTTCCAAGTTAATAAATCAATATATTACCCAACTTTAAGATAATCACTTCATCTTTAAATGATATTGGAAGAAATCACAACCCTAGATAGTTTTTAATATTGAATTTTCTTAAAACCTATTTTTCGACAATTTTATTTACTTGTTTTTAAATTTAGAATCGTCACCATTTCAAATCAATCAATCAACTTGTTAGATATTAGTAATCATTTAACCTCATAAAATTAATAGATTAGATATTAAGTCCTCGTGGGATCGATATTTTTATACTACTTTAACGATACGTGCGCTTGCGTTATACGTGTGTGTTTACGCCGGTCAATATACAAGTTAAGGAAATTGAAGGTAATTGGCTAAATATAAAATACAATTGGGATACCTTAAACGTGAAGGCTAACTAAAGTTTTTAAAGATAACAATAAATTATTGTTATCATGGCAAGAGCTATTAAGAGCTTCAAATCAGAATGGAACTAAGATAAGTGAGACGACAGACCACAAATATAGTACAATTTTGGGAATGATAAAGGATGTTGAATATAGTTGGGAGGTTTAGAAATAAATTTTCTATAAGGTGTAGAGATAGTTGTAATAAGACGATAAGTGTAGAGTATTGAGCAACGGATCATAGAATGAGATTAAAGAATTACTTTTCACAGAAATTATTCATTAAGGCCCACCAACTTTGAAGTAGTATCTACAAGTATGACCAGAGATTTCCAAAGTTTTTAGTATTAAGATCTCGAACAGAAAATCAAAAAGGAAATTAAGGAAGTTAAGGATAAACAGAGACATAAATATACTCAACCAAGACAAATCTGCGAGCTAAGCCCCAGAAGGGATTCGAGGACGAATCCTATTTAAGGGGGGAGAATTTGTAACCACTGGAAATCCCGACTAATGAAATCCTGACTACTGTTACACTGTAAGATGAGTATTACATAATATAAATTATGTTTGGACACATATACTCTTATGAAATGACTTTGGGAAAGATCGGAAATTTTTTCGAGATTCCTATACTAGATAGTACAATATTCTACTCCGGATAACCCAGGGTATTTAGGCCATACCCTTCTCATACGAACTCTGATTTTTATGAATTTTATATATTCAGAAATATGAGATCGAGACCTACATCTTCTGCGTTGAATATTTTTCTAAATTCGAACCAGAAATAGGCAAAAAATACAGGTCAAAAATCTGAGGGAATAGTGCCGCGGACCCATCTAGAAAATTCTCAACAATTTTAAACTCTTCTTCAATTTCATTAATTTCATATAAGCTCTAGTATAAAAGGAAGGGGTACTATTCAATATTTCAAAAACTAGAAAAAAGAAAGAAGAGAAAACCTGAAGAGAAAGAGGAAGGAAGAAAGAATGAGAAAGAAGAAGAAAGAAAGATGAAGCAAGTTGAAGGAAAGAGAGGGAGACAAATACCATTCCCCACAAGCTAGAAGGAAGATGACAACCATTGAAAGCATTAAGAGTGGTGTAAATCAAAGGAAAAGAGGTAAGGTCATCTTGACCCAAATTTTTTAATTAAGAAATTCTATTAATTTGATGATATGTGAATACGAGTATCACCTTGGGGATTGTGTTTAGTGGCAAAATAAACATGGAATTGATTGTGTTAAGTAAGGACAAATACTTGAAACCCTAAGTATTGAACTAGATAGACTATAAGATTAAAGGGTTAAGTTGGATTGAAGAGTGTTAGTTTAGCAAGAATTTACATTGAAATTTAAGGAATTGATGAGTAGAAGTTGTACTATGGAAGTATGGAAGTTTATTTGGGCATGTAAACATGAAGAAGTTGATATTAGGCCTGAATTTTGGCATAGCGTTGCGACGCTAAGCACCATGAGTCGCGACGTATGTCGTGACACATACCGAGAAATTGGTGAAGATTTGATTCTGGAATGCTTGCGTCGCGACACGAACTGGAAATTTTGATGAACTCAATTCTAGAATTATACGTGTTGCGACGCGCAAGGTCTTGCGTTGCGACGCGAGGACAAAATTTTCCAAAAATAATTTTTATTCATCTCAATTTCACCTTAGTGTGTTAGAGGCCACCATAAGGGTCTCATATCAACTCGTATAGGTACATTACATCGTGGTGTACGCATGATACACAGTGAAGTGTTAACGAATACTTGAATAGATAAATTTGCCTAGTTCCATAACTTTTTCCCAGTCCATATTCTAATCAAGATTTTCAATTACAGATCATCGCAGGAACCATAGTTTCCTTCAACAGAGTAAACAATGCCAACCAGATTCTAAACCAGTGAGTGGACACTCTTTCTTTAAGTTGATCTTTCTATATGATGTTGTTTTAAGTATCAGACTTACTTTTCGCTTATAGGGCGTTAGCCAAGTTCACTATCAGTTATATTTTGTTTATCATATTTTGAGTAATGGCTTAAGAAAATAAATATTTTCAAAGCATGATTTTATGTTTTTGAGGCATGGGGGAAAAATTCACCTCAATATATAACTTGATTCAGACATGGAAGTGACGGAGAACAAATGTGCACATGTAGAGGACTGGGGGGACGGTGATACGTAACGCCCCCAGATCCTATTTCAGGACTAGAGATGACATATGCCCCTAGATCCTAGATTCAGAACTTGGAGGGTAACATATATCCGCACCCCCAATTCTAGTTCAGTGGCTTGGGGGACGTTGATACGTACCGCCCCCAGATCATTAGTTTCATTGACAAGTAGTGGCATGCTTTGGGGGACGGTGATACGTAACGCTCCAATATCATGAATTTGCACTCCTGGCTCTAGTTAGGCGTATGGGGGGACGTCGATACGTAACGCCCCCATACGTCAGGTTTTTGGAGACATATATCAGTTTTCAGCAAACAATTTACAGATTCTGATTTCCGAGATAGTTCAAGAGAAAAGTTTTCTAGAAATAAAGTTTTCAGAAAAAGCAGTTTATAAAATATTTCTAGAAAATTAGATTTCAGAAAAGTTTTCCAAAAAGAAAGAAGTTTTTTTCAGTTAATAAAAGAGATTTCAAAAAAATATAAATTTGAGATGAATTTGATTTTAGAACATGTATTTTCAAAAGTATTTTAGTACCTATTTATAAAACTGTCCACTCACTTAGATCGTTCAATGATCTAACCCCCCCACTCCCAGCGTTTTGTCTTGTAGGTTCATGGAGGACGATCTCGGGAGGATGGATACTGATGACAGTCACTAGGGTGTTCGGTCCACCAAGTCTAGTCAAAAGTCGAGTTCAGTCAAATCAAATAAAGTCCAGTTTCAGAAATTTTGTATAACATAGTTGCATATAAATTTTCATGTATAGAATTATTAAGAAATATGATATTGTTTGTACAGTCGTGTATGTTTTATTTTACGTACCATGTAGAGGATTTGGGCATCGGTTCCATATATGAAATAATGTTGAGAAAAGTATTAGCATTGCTTGTAGTTAAGAAGTCAGTGGTTTATGAGGATAGTACGACCTATACCCTACCAGTAACATCTCCCGGATTGGAGATGTTACATCCTTATGAAACGATACCTTGTTCTTTTAAAAAATAGTTGAAGTTTGGAGTGAAAATATTACTTGTCATTATCAGTTCATAATATTTTGATGGTCTTGGAGAATTGGGTTATCTCCATATTTGCAAAGTCAATGTAAATTTGATGTAGTTCAAACCATTATTTCATAAGAAATATCAAAATAAATCTAGAATAGTCATCAATGAATAAGAGAAAATATTTGGACCCCTCTCATAATGGTTGTAGGTGAAGGTTCTCATACATCAGAGTGAATTAAATCAAAAAGGACAACATAAATAGAATGATTATTATTCAAAATTAAATCCAGTTGTTATAAAACCTAAGGACTCGTTAGAAATTAAAGGACAAAGTTTACTTATTGAGAGACATGACCAAAACGCAGATGCCACAAATAAAGAGAATATGATGTAAACGCAAAACATATCTATGAGACTCATGCGGAAAGAGGATGTAGGGAGATAAGCTCAAATAGACATCCAACTCTACGACCTATCTCAAGAATTTATCCCGTCTATGGATTGTGCACATGACAACCATTGGTAGAAAATATTAGTTTTAAACCAATTCGCAAAGATGACCAATAGACAGAAGGATAAAAGTAAATTTCGGAATGAGAAAGGTATTCAACAATGTGAGTCCAGAAGTGAAGATTTGTCCATACTAGGTGACAGTCAGTTATGAGCCATCAACGGTATAAATTGGAGGGGCACTCGTATTGGGATAGATATAAGAAAATAATGGGGATTGAGAAGTCATGTGATTTTAACAACTAGAATAAAAAAACCAATGAGAATTACCTAAAGTGGAAAATAGGGAAGTAAAAGTACTGGGAGGTATTGAGAGTATCTATCCGAAGAGTGCTTCTAAGTTACCAATGGAGACAAGGGAAGCATTTACTTCATTGACAACAACAACACCAACAACAGAAATCACAAGCTTTGATGTCTGACCAGGTTTGGGAAAATGAGTGAGGCACTACTCAATTAAATATCCAGATAGTTTGTAGTAGTAACGATCTACCTTAGTGTAGGCATTGCATTTTTATACATTAGCCCAATGATGAGTCTCGTATGGAAGCAACTACTTCTTTAGTCATGAAAGCCGCGGGAAACAGACGTTGGAAGGGTAAAGTTGGAAAATAGAATTTTTGATGGATTTAATCTCGTTGTTTGAGCTTCGGTTGCTTGTTGGACTTCCGTTTCAAAGCTTATCTTAGGCCCAAAACCCCACAAACCACTTACCAAACCCAAACCAAACCCAAAATACCCAAGTCAAACCAAGTCAAACCAAGCCCATGCCCAAGGAAGGTGATTCACGCCCATCACTCCCTTATTTAGCCAAAATCACATTTAACACATGCCTAAATCAATTCAAATCCATTCCTAATTAGAAGAAATCAAATCAAATCCTTACCAAATCAAATCCAATCACAAATCCAAATAAAGAGATCTATTCCTTATGAAGAACCAATTAGGAGATTCTTTCCTATTCAAATTAGGAAAGTCTTCTCTCTTTGCCTATAAAAAGAGGCCTTCACCCCCCATTCAAAACCTAGCACATATCCTTCTCTCAAGCACGTCCAAGCACTTTGTGAAGCCTCCTTTGCACGCCCAAAACCCTTCCAATAGCCTCCATTGCCGCAACACCAAGCCAACAAACCCTCCAATTGCCGCATCTTCTCTTCTTCACCAACACCACTCACGCCCAAGCCCTTTTCACAGCCCTCCATTGCCGAGTTCCAACCATCATTCCGAACCCAACGGTTTGAGGTCTTCCCTTGCGAGGGGTGAGTGCGGCCTTAAATCTTTGTCCCGGTTCACACCGGGTGGCGACTCCATGTTATTTCGTACTTCCAACTAGGCCGCGAGCCTAGAACAACGTCGCCCAGGTTCTGTTGTCTACAGTCTGGCGACTCCACTGGGGATTTAGAGAATCGGCCTCGAAATCATGTCTTGTGATGTGTATAATTTGTGCATTAGTTGACCATTTCTATAGTGGGTTGAGGGGGTTAATCAAAGGCTTTGTTGAAGCTATGTGATGGTTGGGTGTCTTCCTTCACTCACTACCCTTCGGGGAAAAGCTGTGAAGGCACCTAGATAAATCATTACTTGTAGCTCGTTGTGACATACTAGTTTGGAGGACTCGTTGTTTATTCCTGACACCAAGCGATAAGAGCCTAAGGGGCTTGGGTACTTAAGAGAGCCTCGCTCCACCTTCCCTCTGGGGAATCTACAACGGGAAATCCATTCGACAGTTAGTCACACACCGTAACTCGTTCGCACGTACCGTAAGGTATAAAAAAGGTGCACTCACTTGGTCTCTTGAACCCTTGAGTGGGGAGTCCTAGTTGTGGGTAATCCTTCGTCAAACGAGAGCCTTTGTCTGCGCCCCGTGAACCCACTTGTGAAACTTAGCCTTAAAAGAACCGGTAGTTATTTATCTTATGTTTGTGTGTTGGACCGCCGTCATTTGGATCCAGTTGGACCTTTTGTCAAAAGATGTGAACTTGTTGGGCCATTTAAACTGGGGCAAGTTTGTGTCCTTTGATAGTTGGGCCAAAAGCTTCTAAAATGCCGGTGGGCCACTTTGTGAATGGGCCTTTTATCATTTGAAGTTATTTAGCCGTATCATTGCAAAGTGTAAACCTGTTGGGCCTTTTCAACTGGGACAAGTTTGCACCGCGCGATGGTGTGATTAAATACTTTAAAATGATAATGGGCCAAGTAGTTTAAAGTTTCTTTTTTTTTTTATCTATTACATGCATCACATACATCTCATGCATCTCATGCATACATGCATCATGTTAACCCTTGTGTCTTAAAAGCCATCATGGATACCCGTTGGGTTAGAAAAAAAGAAATTAGAGCATTCCTTGGGAAAATCCAGTATATCAGTCGGTTCATTGCAAAGTTGACGTCAGTGTGTGAGCCTATCTTCAAGCTATTGAGGAAAGACCAGCCAGTAAAGTGGAATGAGCAGTGTCAAGAAGCATTTGACAGAATCAGAGAATACTTGGTGAAGCCTCCCGTTCTGAAACCTCCGAGGCAGGGTAGACATTTGGTACTTTATCTAGCTATTGAACCCGAAGCACTGGGGGCGATGATGGTGCAAGCCGATGAGACGGGAGTAGAGCATGCAGTCTACTACCTCAGTAAGAAATTGTTTTCGTATGAAGCTCGTTATCAAGAAGGTGAGAAGATTTGTCTAGCAGTAGTATGGGCGTCCAGAATGTTGCGTCATTACTTCCAATCCTACAAGATCCAAGTGGTCGCAAAGGAGAATCCTTTGAAGTATCTACATTCGGTGCCTTCACTAGTTGGAAATCTGGACAGATGGTTAGTACTGTTGACTAAATTTGACATCGAGTACCTCACTTCAAAGGTAATCAAAGGGCGAGCAGTGGCAGAATTCCTAGCCTTGCAACCTGTTGAAGGGGATCAGTACAAGTTTGAATTCCCCGACGAAGAAATCCAAGCTATAGCAGTTCAAGGTTGGAAGATGTATTTTGATGGAGCAGTGAACTGCAAAGGAGCCGGAATCGGTATTGTAATAGTAACCCCTGGGGGAGAGACTTTGCCTATGACCAAGAGGTTGACGTTTAGGGTAACTAACAATATGGCTGAGTATGAAGCATGTGCATTCGGCTTGACTGCATTAATAGCCTTGAGAGCTACGAACGTGGACGTTTACGGAGATTCAATGTTGGTGATCCGACAGATGCAAGGAGAATGGGAGTTAAAGGAAGAACGGTTGAAGCCGTACTTATTCCACCTCAGAAACCTAGCACAGGCTATCCCTAACTGCAAATTTCAGCACTTGCCTCGGGAAGAAAATCAGATGGCAGATGCATTGGTGACGTTAGCCGCAACCTGGGAGAATCCAGAGAAATTGGTGATGAGACCACTTGTGTTGACAACAGCCAGCAAACCGGTTTATGAGATAGAGAGGATCTTGGGAGTAGAGGTCGATGACGGAAAACCTTGGTATCATGATATTCAGAGGTATCTGGAGCATAGGGAACTCCTAGAGGAAGCTAATAGAAAAGACAGAATCGCCATTCAGAAGTTGGCTCCTCAATATGTGAGTCTGAAGGGAGAACTCTACAAGAGGCAAGCGAATGGTGTTCAGCTAAAATGTTTGAGAAAGGAAGAAGCTCAGAAGATAATGGATGAAGTGCATGCTGGTGTCTGTGGACCGCATATGAACGGATTGAACTTGTCCCGCAAGATTGTGAGACAAGGCTTTTACTGGTCAACCATGGAAGCCAACTGCGCGAAGCTGGTAAAGCACTGTCATGATTGTCAAGCGCATGGGAATTTGAATCATTTGCCGCATACAGAATTGCACGGGTTGTCAGAACCGTGGCCTTTCTCAGCGTGGGGAATTGATATGATTGGAGAGATTCGGCCGAATGCATCAAATGGACATCGCTTTATAGTGGTAGCAATGGACTACTTCTCGAAATGGGTGGAAGTCGAGTCATTCCGTAATGTCACGGCAAAACAAATGGCTAAGTTCATAGCCCAGAATCTCATATGCCGGTACGGTATGCCGCATCACGTGGTTACGGACAATGGAGTCCAGTTTCAGGGAGAGACCAAGGCGATGTTACAGAGGTATGGGATAGGTCATCATAAGTCTTCATCATACAGGCCGCAGGCTAATGGAGCAGTTGAGGCAGCCAACAAGACAATAAAGACGATTCTGGCGAAGATGACGGAGAATTATAAAGACTGGGCTGATAAGCTGCCGTATGCCCTGTGGGGGTACAGAACATCTGTGATGACGGCGACCGGAGCTACGCCTTACTCTTTAGTCTATGGAATGGAAGCGGTACTGCCGGTGGAAGTTGAGATACAGTCCATGCGGGTGTTAGCAGAAGCAGAGTTACCTGAACAAGAATGGACCTCGCAGAGGTTTGAGCAGTTAGCATTGACGGATGAGAAGAGGATGAAGTCCTTGCATCACATGCAGATATATCAGAAGAGGTTGGCCCGAGCATTTAATAAGAAGGTGCGTCCTACCAAGATCAAGAAAGGTGATCTGGTACTTAAGCAGTCGAAACCGTCAACGACAGACCCGAGAGGGAAGTTCAGACCAAATTGGGAAGGACCATACATTGTTCAGAAGGTAATGGGAAATGGAGCAGTGAGACTGTCGGACTTGGAAGGGAATGAATTCACCGAGCCAATCAATGTTGACAGATTGAAGTTGTATTTTGCCTGAGGGACAACAGACTGAATAGTCACCCACAGAAGACCTAACCCAACGGGATAAAGAGAACTCATGCATGCATGCACACATATAACCCATTATTGCATTCTTTTTTGCGTGTTTTGTGTTTTTGTTTTATATTCACAGGTATCGAAGAAGAAAATAGAAAGCGGCAAAGACAAGCCAATCAGAAACAGCGAAAGGACTGTATTGAATTTTGGTAGAAATCCTAGGACTGGGGTCCACGTCGGTGTTAAGATTCAGATGGTGATCTGAGGGTTGAGGCCCATTTTGAGTTTGAATTTCGGGTCTGGATCCCGGGGGCGAAGCCCACATGGTCAGCAGTAGAGAGGAAGAGTTCCTTAGAATGAGTGAGTGTGTTAAAAAAAAAAAAGAAAGGAAAGAAAAGAGAGAGAGAGAAATCTTTGGTAGTTAGACATATGTCCAGTGATGACATTGTGTGCTGTAAGGGATAAGCCTTAGAAACGAGAAGTGCGAGACGTGCTCTTATCCGGTATTCTGAATGGATTGATCTTGGCTAGACTCATGAAGCACTGGATAAAAGGTATCTCCACAGTAGAAGTCTGAGCGGTTGATGAGATGACTAGTTGAAGAGATGGTGGATCGGTGAATGACCGTTTGCCTGAATGTCCACACTGATTTGCCTTTGCTACGATACATGATATGGTTGGAAATAAAGAAAGAAAAGCCTCTGTAATGAAAAGAAAAAGAAATAGACCGCCTATAATCGATAAGCGTGAAGCTACCCATGGGCGAGTATTAGGACCACCATGAGGAGAAATGCTACCTTAAAGGGTAGGTGAGTCAGAAAAAGAAAAAAAATAAGAAAAGAAAAGAAAAAGAAAAATGAAGGAAAAGAATGAAAAGACAGAGACGATGCAATAAAACAAGACCATATCATGTTGAGTATGCCGAAGTGATAACAGAGTGTGACCTAGACATCCAGGTTGGTTAGACCCATCGGTCCGATTCTCCGAAGCGAAATCATCAAGTTGGCTTGCTTTAGGAATAAGCTGCAAGAGAGCCTTGCACACAGTCACTAGGAGTCTAGTTTAGATCACCTGTTCAGATGATCGGGTTCGAGTATATCGAGTACTTCGAAGGTTCTCGGGTTTTGACATGAAGCATTCGTTGAGGATGAAAATATGTTTAGCTACCAAGGCTATCTCGAGGAGAAGCAATACAATAGATGGAAATATAAACGTCAGTATTAGTTTGAGGGCGAGGCCCATAACGGCATCAGATAGAGGGCGAGGCCCACATTACTATCAGTTTGAGGGGCGAGGCCCACAACCGTATCAGTTTAGGGGCGAAGCCCATGTCAGTATTAGATTGGGGGCGAGGCCCACATCAGTATCATTTTCAGGGCGAGGTCCCTATTATCAGCGGTATTGGGTCGAGATGCGTACCCAGGGTCGAGATGCGTGCCCCCGTTGTCGGTTGTAGTTCCGGGCCGAGATACGTGCCCAGGGTCGAGATGCGTACCCACTACATCATATTTAGGGCGAGGTCCCTCTTGTCAGCGGTATTGGGTCGAGATGCGTACCCAGGGCCGAGATGCGTGCCCCCATTGTCGGTTGTAGTTCCGGGCCGAGATGCGTGCCCAGGGTCGAGATGCGTACCCACATCATCAGTTCGAGGGTCGACGTGCCCTATTGTCATTAGCAGTTTCGGGATGCGTCCCAGGGCCGAGGTGCCCATCACACAATCAACTCAGTTCGAAGCAGCAGGCAGACCAGGTGGCAGCTGGCGAGCCAGGTAAGTGAAAATGCATTGCATGTACTTTGATAGGATTGTCATTGTCACACACTGCACAAGTCCCATCAAAGTGGGGGCGACTGTAGGCAATGCATTTTTATACATTAGCCCAATGATGAGTCTAGTATGGAAGCAACTACTTCTTTAGTCATAAAAGCCGCGGGAAACGGACGTTGGAAGGGTAAAGTTGGAAAATAGAATTTTTGATGGATTTAATCTCGTTGTTTGAGCTTCGATTGCTTGTTGGACTTCCATTTCAAAGCTTATCTTAGGCCCAAAACCCCACAAACCACTTACCAAACCCAAAATACCCAAGTCAAACCAAGCCCATGCCCAAGGAAGGTGATTCACGCCCATCACTCCCCTATTTAGCCAAAATCACATTTAACACATGCCTAAATCAATTCAAATCCATTCCTAATTAGAAGAAATCAAATCAAATCCTTACCAAATCAAATCCAATCACAAATCCAAATAAGGAGATCTATTCCTTATGAAGAACCAATTAGGAGATTCTTTTCTATTCAAATTAGGAAAGTCTTCTCTCTTTGCCTATAAAAAGAGGCCTTCACCCCCCATTCAAAACCTAGCACATATCCTTCTCTCAAGCACGTCCAAGCACTTTGTGAAGCCTCCTTTGCACGCCCAAAACCCTTCCAATAGCCTTCATTGCCGCAACACCAAGCCAACAAACTCTCCAATTGCCGCATCTTCTCTTCTTCACCAACACCAATCACGCCCAAGCCCTTTTCACAGCCCTCCATTGCCGAGTTCCAGCCACTATTCCGAACCCAACGGTTTGAGGTCTTCCCTTGCGAGGGGTGAGTGCGGCCTTAAATCTTTGTCCCGGTTCACACCGGGTGGCGACTCCATGTTATTTCGTACTTCCCAACTAGGCCGCGAGCCTAGAACAGCGTCGCCCAGGTTCTGTTGTCTACACTTAGTGGGCAATGGAACACAATATGGCCTTTCAATCGGAGCACGACCAGACTTGTTGCAAGTACAACATATTTTTGATCCTAGTCGGGTCTCATTATGTTGGGTTTTCTAGGTCAAACCAAGATCATATTAAGCGATAAAAAGTGCGAATACAACAAAGTAAAGTTTCAGAAATACTTACTTTGATCGGATTTGCGATGCGAAGAACACAAAACTTTTGCTCCATGGATGAAGCTCTCGGCCATGCCCCTTTTGTGCTCCTTGTGTTTCGGTCAACCCCATTTGTAGATCTCCAAGCTCCAAGCTTTGTAAATGAATTCCATGCTCATAGATGGGTTTCCCTATCACCTTTGTAGGACTCCTTTAGGGTGCTAGCACCTTGGAAATTTTGCCATAAAATTTCCCTTTGCTATTTGTTGTTCTCGGCCAAGCCAAGAAATTGATAGGAAAATGGCACCAAGGTCGTGAGTTAGAGGAGAAGGAGAGAAGAAGATGAGTTAGTTTTTGTGTATTTGGATTTCTAAAATCTAATATCAAAACCAAAGTCAAAAAGGTACAAGGCATTAAAGCCTTCCATCTACTTCCATCATTCAAAAATTAACAAGTTGTCAATCACCAAAAAGGTGACAAGACACCCATCACATGAATGACTAATGATGTGACGCATGATGTGACTTGTGGGCCCCACTTGATTCGAAATGCGAGTGGGCCCGCAAACACTCCCGTAATCGATTTCGCTAATTCTAAATTAACGAATTTTCCGTTGCGACGTAATTAAATCAAATTTAATTAAATAATTATGCCTAGCAAAATTATTATTCACGTCGCTAGCGAATTAATTCTAAATTAACTCGTTCGACCGAATTAAAATCCAATTTTAATTTCGCGTCGAAATCTAATTTCGTATAATATATCAAATATATTATTTTATCGATTAATTCCAAATTAATCGTTCTCTCTCTTTAAATAGTATTTGATCCTAGATAAAATTCTCTGTAATTAATCCTAGATTAATTTTCTCTCTCTTATAATTAATCCTAGATTAATTATGTGCGAGTCATACGTCATCGGTGAATCTTCGGGAAGCGACCCATGAGATCCCCAGATATGTTGGCAGTAAATCTGGTCGTCGGACAATCTGAACACGTACGTACCTAGTACTACGTTTTTATCGATTTACAAGACATGGTTGGCTTCTAGCAAAGCACCGTGCCTACCCAATTCTCAAGAAATATTCTTAAAGGAATATGTAATCTATATCAGGCGTAGTATATGTAGTATTGCGTATTGCGATCCAGTATCGGATGTCACGTGCTAGGCCTGGGGCTGGAATTGTGTCTGCCCCGTACGAAGGACATATCGGATCTCTGGTAACTAGTCTCTATAATCGGATAAACATGACCTAGTCATATTATCCCGATAGCTGCAACATATAAGAGTACCAGTTCCGTATCCTACGTGACCATCATCTCCATATGACTGAAGTGATACTTCCATCTTGACATCACACCCAATACACTACGATTCTCAATATACCCAGAAGAGGCGTACACAAAACCTGTTAAAGCCCTGGACGACCAAAACCAAAGTATATTGATTGTCGCAAGTATTAGCGATGGAAGTCTCAGGTTAAGACCAAATACACCTACCCTGATTCGGACTTCCATAGACACATAGTCATACTACCAATGGAATTCCGAGGGGTCTATCCAGAGCGAAGCTGTTTCCGTACCATCGGTAAACACAACCTCCTATTACACTTGCATGAGTATCCAATACCCCAATATATGAGAACTATGCTGTTATGCTCCCATAACACGCACAAGTGCAATACTAGTCTATTCCACATTATCGATGTCCAATCTCGATAATACTATGACTATGGATGTTTTATGATTAAACCTTCATGGATTGATACTGTCTCATATCTTATCAATCCGGAACTAATCATATGGACTTTTATCATTTATGTATCTTGGTAATCCAATTACAAATGATAAAAGAGAAATTTCCTTTGTCACATAGTTAATTTGTACAACAACGCCATGTTCTGTACAAATAGTGATGCTATGGGTCATAATTGTCCAACAATCTCCCACTTGGCCTATAGCCAATCACTCAAGTGTCCTACACCTGAACTATGTACAGTTCGCTCAAACTTCTGCTGAGAAACTGCTTTCGTCAGCGGACTTGCAAAGTTATCATCTGATGCGATTTATTCGATCATCACTTCGCCACGATGTATGATCCGAACGAATCAGATGAATATTTGAAGTATATACTTGGATCGTTGATGAGACCATTAATTTTTTAGCCTGTGCTGTAGCCTAGCTCAGCTGCTAACAGAACTACTCCTAATCTAATTATGATTATTAAGATCCAAAGTGCTTCTATTGCTGCCTCAACTGCAACAATATTCCGCTTTTGTTGTTTATTCATCAACAATATCTTTCTTGGAAGATTTCAAGCTCACTGTTCCGTTATTCAAACTATAAAGTACTCTTATTATGACTTATAGTCGTTTTTGTCGGTTTGGAAACTTGCAGCAGTGAACCCAATCACTTCAAGTTCTCCTTCTACATAGCTTAAGAAAGCATCATTAGTTCCTCTAAGATACATAAGGATCTTCTTAATATCAATCCAGTGCTATCACTTGGATTGGCATGATTGTGACTCCATATGCTCAAAGCATATGAGACACCAGGTCGCATATATTTATTTCAATGTACGAATTCTCGGAGAGTGCTAACAACTTTTAGATCTATCCCAGAAGATTTTTATTCCTAGAATAAAGGTTGTCTCTCCCAAGTATTCTACGGAGAATTTTTATGAAAGCCACGCTTTCACCGATCGTATTATGGGAATGTCATTTCCAAGAAATGATATATCATCATTATTTAGGACAATTATTGTCAGTGTGCTCCCACTAACCTCCTTATATACACAAGAATCATTTTCATTTTGAAATCATACACCATTATGATTACATCAAAACGATAGTTTTCCAAGAACGCAATGCTTGCTTCAATCCATAAATGGATCGAATTAACTTGCAAACCTTGTTTGCTCGTTTAGATACGAAAAAATCGTCAGGATGTTGTAAACATCCTCCAAAAGGTTTCCGTTTAAGGAAAGCGGTTTTGACGTTCAGCTGCCATATTTCATTTATGAAACATGCAACATTAGCAAGCATTATCCAAATGGATTTAATCATGGCAACGAGTAAAATGTTTCGTCGTAATCGACACAATGTTGATAATGATACCTTTTCGCTACAAGCCTAGCTCTGTACGTTTATATGTTGCCATCCATGTTTGTCTTCCTTGAAGACTCATATAGTACCAATAGGCACAATGTCTTCCGGTACATCAACCAGTGTCCAAACTTGGTTGGTATACATGGAATCCATTTCGGACATCATGGCACTTTGCCATAATAGGGAGTCGATACCTAGTATCACTTCCTCATACGTAGTCAGTTCGTCTTCCTCAATAGATTGACATCTACTTCAGGTGAGATCAGAAACTCATACCTCCCAGGTTGTATTCTGACTCTCTCTGACTCACGCGGTTGTGTTCTTGGTATTCAAAGATTGTGGTACAGTTTCATCCTGATGAACTGTTGATGTTCCATTAAGGAATCGGTGCCTTGGAACAGTATTACTCCGATTTTCATCGAGTTTTACTTTCCTCTCACTTACCACTGCATAGGTATTCCTCTTAGGAAAACCGCATGGCGAGCAACAATTAAATTTTTCTCTTGTGAGTTGTATAAGTACTATACTATGGTTACGCTAGGTTAACCTACAATTTAGGCACTTATCCGATTTGGGTTCTAGTTTGGTATCATCCAAACATATGCCCAGCTTACCCAAATCTTCAGGAATGAGAAAACCCAGTTTCTTTCCTGTTCATATCTAATATAAAGTCTGTCAAACAGATTTTTATGGAACCTTATTCAAAATAAGTATTGCACTGTTTAATGCATATCCATTGAAGGAAAATGGTAGCTCAGAGGACTCCTTAGTAACCTTATCATGTCCAACAAAATTTGGTTTTTCTTATTCGGACACACCGTCAAATTGAGGTGTTCCGGGAGGAGTCCATATGAAAGAATACTGTACTCTTTCAAATAGTCGAGAAGCTTATTACTTAAGTATTTTTCACCACGGTCTAACCGTGACGGTTTAATACTTTAGCCGATCTGTTTGTCTACTTCGTGTCGAAACTCTTTGAATTTATCAAAAGTTTCCGATTCGTTTTTCAAAAGAAACACATAACCATAACGCGATGCCACATCCGTAAAGGTTTCGAAAAGTTCATATCCACCTTTAGCCTAGCTAGATATGGGCCCACTTACGTCACTATGAAAGAGGGCTAACAGATCGGTGGCATTTACACTTTTACCAAGTAAAAGGTATTTTAGGCACTTTGACTAATAAACTAGATTCGTAGACATCATTTGATTAGGATCAAATCCGTCCTAGTATCCACTCTTCAAAAGTGTGGATATACGAGTCTTGTTTAATGTATCCTAGACAACTATGCCACAAATAAGTCTCATCTGATTAATTCAGTTTGAGCTATTTGTTTGTCATGTTATACGTATGAGATTCATTTATATTCAAAATATAAATACTATTATTCACATCTAATGTGCTTATCTCAATATCATCTTTATAAAATGAAACACTTTAGTGTTCTAGAATATAAAGGTATTCCCTCAACGAGTTATACTCTGATATAGAGATAATGTTTCTAGTCAAACTAGTTACATTTTAACAGTTTCCTAATTTAAGTACACACCCAAAAGGTAGTTCCTAAACTTAGGTTTCTACGGTTAAAACAGTGACTGTTGTCCTGTTTCCGACTCACAGATCAATCTCAACTGAAGTCAGTATCCTGCTAATCAGCAGATTCCACACATCAGTACATATCTAATGTACAACACTTAGTATCAAAATCTGATTTGAAACTAGTAATGAACATGTTTATGACAAACATACTTAAAGCCGGAGCCTTGCCCCGCCTTTACTTCCTTCATCTCTGCCTTGTCCATACGGCAGTCACACACCAGTGACCCCGTTTGCCAAATTTTAGGCAGACATCTTGGGATATGTCTTTTGTCTTCATAGAAGACTGTGATGATTTTGCCTTTGCCCCCTTTTTCAAGCTCTGGCTTTGCCTCCTAGAGCATAGCCATCAACTCTCCAAGAGTTTACTCTTGATTCACAATGAACCTGCCCCGGCTTTCGGGGTAGAGACTATAAGATCAAATCTTTAGTAGTATCGGCCACGTAGGTAATGCCCAGCTAACCTAGCTGATCGAAGTCAGCAATCATCTTGAAACCTAGTGCTCGACAGATGTACCCTCTGACATACGTGAGCTAAAGAGCTTCTTATGAAATTTGTACTTCTAAGATCTAAGAATAGATCTATGAAGATCTTTAATTTTATCATCATGGTATAAGGATCTAATCCTTAATTCTGACGACGAAATTAAAGTGTCATTGCATTAAGCATAATGGATTGAGCACTAAAGTTATCATCACATGAATCTTCCAAAGATCATGTTGTACTATTTGCTCAACTCCGGGCTTAGGCCCAAGATGTTTCTTTATCAAATAAAGTAACTCCTCGGTTCCCAGGACTATCCTGAGGTATTATTCCCAATCTGAAAATTAAAGCCGTTTAAAAACATTTTTCTCCCAGGATTATGTTTTAAACACTAATCTTTCAGTTATCTTGATTGCTATAGTCCAACTATCCAATCAACGATTTAAGGTACTATTGAATATAATGATTACTATAGTCTAACTATATAATCAACTATAATTTGATTGGTTAAATTCAAATATATTGATTACTATAATCCAATTATATAATCAACTATAAATTGAAATAGTTTGAATACAGTCCAAGTGTTTAATTAAAACAACAATTAAATATTAGTCCAACTAATATATTTATTAATGACGAAAAATTGAAATGAGTGCGTATTGGCAAGTATCTAAACGAAATTACAAATTTAATACTTGCCTCCCACTATTTTTCGGCGAGCCTCTAACCCTCTGTTGAGTACTCGGGAAACCTTGTTTCCTAATGGGTTGGGATCCCGTTAAATAACACACAATCTTGACTTTGGCTAAAAAAATTTATGATATTTAACTAGGTAGATCTCTAAGATCAATTGGATCTCATCTAGTTCCTAGATCCAGTAGGTGGACATCCAAGTCCGAAACATATATCTATATATGCCAATATATCCAATATATTCCCTAACCTTTTTCCTCTGAATCAACTAAGCCTTGGCTTTGGCACAACAAACTTAATGATTCCAGTTAAGCGGGACCCATTGACCTTGGAAAGCTTCGTAATTGATGTCGATGGACAAGAAGTGACCTTGACTTTGGCCAAAAAATCACAACTTGGACAAGACATGCGATATGGAAAAAAGCCTTCATGATTCAAACACATCCGCGATGGACAAAGGTCTTGACTTTGGCCAACAAACCAGTGCCAATCTTGGATCTTGAGAATGAATCATTCAATGGAAGGAAAAACGCTTAATATTTGTTGAGGGTTTTTTTGCGTAATTGGCAACCAATTAATTATTTGATTAGGTCTCATCATACCCCTTAAACATGGATTCTAAAAGCATAATAAGGCGCGTAAATAAATTAATAATGATATGCAGATGGATATTTAAAACAACTTGTTCCTAGAAAAAAATCTCTCCATTTCTCTCTCCCGCTAGCACAAATCTTACTTCTACCCAATTACATAACACTTCTAAAGAAACCTCATTTACATTGAGGGGAATATGTGAGAAGAGAAATACAAATAGTCAAGAGGTAATAGGCTGGACACGCAGGTCCAATTTAATAAATTCTAAATTTATTACAATAATTTCCAAAATTGCCCCCACCCATCTAATATCCATCTGATATACATTATTCATACATCACATCCATGTATTCACACAAAGCATGTTATCAATCAATCTAATCCAATTAATTAATCTGAAATTAATGACCATCCAATGTTCAAACAACGATTTGATTTGCGCGAGTCCAACTCGTTTTAAGAATAAGTACTCAAAGTACGAATTCTTGAATTATATCAAACTATAATATTAAATCCATTTAATTTGCATTCAATACTAATTCTTTATTTAATTCTAAATTAAATAATTACACTTTATTAATGAGCCTTTGCGACTTAGATTCTAAATCTAATCTTTACGAGTCTCAAAGCCCAATTAACATCCAATGTCAATTTAATTAAAGTCCAATGGGCTTTCAATTAATTTATAAGGCATGGACTTTGGCAACCAAAGTTCAATAAGGAATCACTCTTTTGCCAAAAATCAATTTAGGCCCATTAGGCCCAATTAAAATTTTAAAGGTCCATTAATTATATTTGGACTTTATGGAAATGGTTTTGGGCCCAATTGGATCCAACCAATTAACCTAAACAAAACTTGGCCCAATCAAGCCCATTAAGCCCAAATACAACTTTAAAAGCCCAATTCCAAATTTAAACCCAACTAATTAAATTACAAAATTCCAAATTTCACAATTCAATTAACTAAAGTGTATTAGCCATAATTAATTATTCAAATTAACATTTCCAAAATACCAATTTACATATTTAATCATGCTTATTATCATCAACACATGTCCAACATTATTGAATCAAAAATCATATCATTTCCATGCTAATTGGTAACGACAATTTGGGGTTATTGTCCAATTCCGATTTCAATCCAATTGAATCTCAAATCAACATTTCCCAAGTCTTTCAAACTCATCCAATGATTCAAAAAACAAAAAATTACCATGATATTAGGGCACTCAACTTTCGGCCAAGCCTACTATTTGGGGAAAAATTGATCCAATTCAATTTTCATCAAATTGATCATGCATAACACTATGTTATCATCATTCAAGCATATTCAAACAATCAATTTCATCAAATCATGCTCAAATCAATTTTACCCAAATTTTACCCTAATTAAAATTCCATGCTTAATCAAGGCTCTTGATACCATTGTTGGTTTTCTAGGTCAAACCAAGATCATATTAAGCGATGAAAAGTGCGAATACAACAAAGTAAAGTTGCGGAAATACTTACTTTGATCGGCTTTGCGATGCGAAGAACACAAAACTTTTGCTCCATGGATGAAGCTCTCGGCCATGCCCCTTTTGTGCTACTTGTGTTTCGGTCAACCCCATTTGTAGATCTCCAAGATCCAAGCTTTGTAAATGGATTCCATGCTCATAGATGGGTTTCCCTATCACCTTTATATGACTCCTTTAGTGTTCTAGCACCTTGGAAATTTTCCCATAAAATTTCCCTTTACTATTTGTTGTTCTCGGCCAAGCCAAGAAATTGAGAGGAAAATGGCACCAAGGCCGTGAGTTAGAGGAGAATGAGAGAAGAAGATGAGTTAGTTTTTGTGTATTTGAATTTCTAAAATCTAATCAAAAACCAAAGTCAAAAAGGTACAAGGCATTAAAGCCTTCCATCTACTTCCATCATTCAAAAATTGACAAGTTGTCAATCACCAAAAAGGTGACAAGACACCCATCACATGAATGACTAATGTGTGACGCGTGATGTGACTTGTGGGCCCCACTTGATTCGAAATGCGAGTGGGGCCGCAAACACTCTCGAGCTCGGGTTCGCTAATTCCAAATTAACGAATTTTCCGTTGCGACGTAATTAAATCAATTTAATTAAATAATTATGCCTAGCAAAATTACTATTCACGTCGCTAGCGAATTAATTCTAAATTAACTCGTTTGCCCGAATTAAAATCCAATTTTAATTCTGCGTCGAAATCTAATTTCGTATAATATATCAAATATATTATTTTATCGATTAATTCCAAATTAATCGTTCTCTCTATTTAAATAACATTTTATCCCAGATAAAATTCTCCGTAATTAATCCTAGATTAATTTGCTCTCTCTATAATTAATCATAGATTAATTATGTGCGAGTCATACGTCATCGGTGAATCTTCGGGAAGCGACCCATGAGATCCCCAGATATGTTGGCAGTAAATCCGGTCGTCGGACTATCTGAACACGTACGTATCTAGTACTATGTTTTTACCGATTTACAAGACATGGTTGGCTTCTAGTAAAGCACCGTGCCTACCCAATTCTCCAGAAATATTCTTAAAGGAATATGTAATCTATATCAGGCGTAGTATACGTAGTATTGCGTATTATGATCCAGTATCGGATGTCACGTGCTAGGCCTGGGGCTGGAATTGTGTCTGCCCCGTACGAAGCACATATCGGATCTCTGGTAACTAGTCTCTATAATCGGATAAACATGACCTAGTCATATTATCCCGATAACTAAAGCATATAAGAGCAACAGTTCCGTATCCTACGTGACCATCATCTCCATATGACTGAAGTGATACTTCCATCTTGACATCACACCCAATACACTACGATTCTCAATATACCCAGAAGAGGCGTACACATAACCTATTAAAGCCCTGGATGACCAAAACGTAAATATTCTGAAAAATTAGTAAAGGAATAAAGATGTTACAAATCCTATAAATTAGTCAAAAAATACAATGATCGTCGGAATTGGACCAGAGGTGATGGGGTCTGAAACACACGACGATGAGGAGTACGATGATGGCAACCGTGTGGTGAAAACGCATCACGACAAAGGACAACCGAAAGGAAACATGCATATTAGTGATTTTTCGGCAAAATTGGAGGTTGTAAGTGAGGGGTTTTTTTGTTGTATAGTGTTGGGGGAGTTGTTTCGAAGTGTTAATCGACAGTGGGGGGCCTAAAAGATCGTCGGCGATGATGTGAGACCTGTGAATAAAGGGGGTGTTACGATGGCTACGTGGTTCGGCAAAGGCAATGGTGGGTGGGGTTCGGTTCGCCAGATGATAAGAAGTCTGGTGGCAGTCATGATTGGTTGCTGGAGCGACTGTGGTGTGGTGGCTTGAATGTGTAGTGATGGTGGCTAGGGTTTTTGGTGTTTGGGAATAATGATAGGGAGGGGGCTAGTGTCTTGTTGTTTGGAAACAGTGATAATGGTTGCTTTGTTCGCAAACGAGACTGTTTGGAAATAGTAACATGAGGAATAACCTAGGCGTCCGATATCATGTGATGAACAGAAAAATAGTTTGAAGAAAAATTATACTACGTTTTTTTTCTTTGTATAATATATGTTGCCTTTATATAGGCATTGTAAAAATGAATATATCATGAATATTCTCGTATGAAATCATAATAATGATGTAAAAATCATTTAACAATGAATATATTAATTATAACACAATCAATCATATTAATTACAATATCTTTAGATGTTATAATCATTTATAGTATTAAACATTTAATTTTTTTCTCATTAAAATCTCATAGGCCTCCAAAAATTGAATTAAGATCAAGATTTTACCACCCTTGATAAAAAGTAAAAACAATGAAAAGGAAAAAAAATACATAAGAAACAGAGATCGACAAAAACGAATAAATAAAAAAGACAACAGAACATTGTGAGGAGAGATGAGTGATGGGTCCAATGATTTGATGTGATTTGAAATTGAAACAGAAAGAGATATAAAATGAACCCAGCTATCAAGCAAATGGGATTACACAGGATATGATTTTCCGTACAAATAAATCTCTAAATATGAAGAAACCAATTTCAATAAAGAGAAATGGGACATGGAACTAGATTATCAATTGAAGATTCACTATAAAAAAGAAGATGTTTTTGTCCACTTTTTCAATTATTTGAGGTCTTGGAAATTCAGGTAATTGTCTGTGGCGAAATGAACAAAAACCAAACACCAAAGAGATAATGCTAATTTTATTCATTTATATTTTAATTTCTGAAAATATACATCCCACGAAAAAATATATTCACAATCGTGCTATGAAATTGCTTTGCTACGATTCAAATATTATAAAGCGTTTGATCATTGCTAGGTACCCCAAATGGGGTATGACACACTCACAAAATAATTTTTTACTCCAAAATATAAGAGTGTCGATTAATAGAATAATTCGGTAAGTCTGTGATCGATCTACAGGGAATTGATTTAATAGGATAAAATTATAATTCAACTAATAAAATAATAACAATAAAATAAAATACTAGGGTTAGGGGATCCTAGTATTTTATTTTGATATTTCAAATATAAAATAATTTTTATTTTTTATAAAATATAAATTATAATTATTTTCCAATTTATTTATTTCATAATTATCATGTATTAATTATGCCAACAAATGTAATTCGTCATATCAATAATTAATCCTGCCAATGTACTAAATATGCCAAAACATATAAAATCAGTCTTAAAGGAGGTGATAACATTTGTCTATAACAAGTCCAGTTAAGTACTCAATTATGTTAAATATATAAAACCAGCCATATAGGTGGTACCGTATTGTTTATAATTAATCTAGATCTTTAATAGTCCACCATTTCTCATTTATGAGATTCAAGTATTATCTGTGTCAATCGGGGATTGTCTACAGCTAGTCCAGAATCTTAAATAAATTGGAAAGAATATGAATTTTTCTTTTGGAAATTATCAGAATTTATGAAATATAATATAAATAAAAATCACATATATTTTCATACCAATAACTTCACCATTTACCCCAGCATAATAAAAATTAGCAGAACAATATATAAATAAAAACACTCATAATTTTATTAATAAGAGAAAAATAAATTACAAAAAAAATACACATGAGCTCATCCCCCAAAGTCTCAGAGAGATATGTGGAAATTTGCTGAAGAAAATGAGAAGTTTAGCACCTATCGCTTGCAAATTGTAAGAAATCTCTAACTTTTTTTTTTTTTATTTTGTCCTTACTTGTTTTGTCAAAGGATATTAATTTATTTGCATGCTTTGACAAATCCTCGACCTTTCCAACGAAAGGTGGAGGCAATTTTTATTTTATTTTTTATTTTTTATATTTCTTTTTGTCTTTTCTTGTTTGTTTATGTTTTTAATAATTACATATAACACACTTTGGATATTTCATCAATTTTGGCATTGAAAACTTTAGAATTAGAAACTCTTGTAAACAACAAAGTTGTAGATATTTGAATCTTCTTTCATCTGGAACTAGAATCGCCTCAATCAGATATTGGAGTAAAAAGTTATAGCAAAAATAAAAAAATTATGTAGGGTTGGAATTTCCGAAATTGTACACTGTTAGAACCTCATTTTAAGTTTCTAGCCTTCAAAAAAGTATTATTTCACATATATAAGAAATAAAAATCATAATAAAAAAATATAAAACATAAATTTAATTGTTATTTTACAAATGTGCTAAATTAAAGAGATTAATAAAACCATAAGAGTAAAATGATTAATTTTTCTTTTAATAAATGTGCACTTCTTATTGTTCATCACACCCCCCAACCAGCTTATTACTAATCCCTGGTAATTTAAGTGAAAACTAAAAGGAAAACAATTCTTAATCAAGTTAGTAATTGTTTTATTTCTTTCTAAATTACCAAATAAGTATATTTTACCATTTTTCCATACACACATGAGACAAAGAATCAAAAAATTCATTGTGCCCACAATATTCACAGGTCTTGTTGAAAATAGAGTAATATTTTTATCCTAAAATTATATCAGAATTCACACATTTTGGCAATGACAGTTTATTTATATACAAAATAATTTTTTTCAATAATAATATATCTCTCACCCTTGTAACAAGCTTTAGGTTAGTGACTCTCAAACCAGTTGGCTTTAGGGGACTAGATGTTAAGACACCCCTACGGATATAATTGCTCGGATCTCAGATGATAAAAAGAAAAGTGTCTGATTTTCCTAAGTTTTCTCCTTAACCCATTTAACGAGATTTGGGCCAGTGACTCCCAAACCAGTTGGCCTTAAAGCACTAAGTGTTAATACACCCATACAGACTTAATTGCTCGAGTTAGAGAGGCTACGAAATCGAACTTATTCACACTCTTTTTTCTCTTTTTTTTTTTTTAACTCAAGCTCTACCATTTTACGCGAACAATCACTACTTGCTGAGATAAAATATTCGGCTACTAAGTAGATTTTGATAGTTTATTTATTTATTTATTTTTGAAATAAAAACACAAACTTCATTACTTTTAGGTGCTGCCTAAAACAAGTTAGAGAATTGAATATTATAAAATTTTCATTTTCAACCCATGATCAACATGTATATATTGATAATATTTATCAAATGAGCATGTGAAAATCAAATTAAATAATATCATGGAGAATTCATAAATTTAAGTAATTCAAAATGAAATGAACAAAAATAACCTGTTAAGAAATAACTTTTTAAAAAAATTATTCTTTATTTTTTATTTTTTTTACACACAAAACAAAATATTTTTTGTAAAAAAATAAAATAAAATAAAAGCATTCTAGTTAACTATCATCTCCCTCTAACCAAATTGAGACATATTCCCCAATGTCTGAATAAGAAGAAGTAGAGTTTAGAAGACATCACCTGATTCGTGTGGTATGTATAATTGAATCTACAACACTACTACTAAAAAGAAAGGTTATAGCTTAAAAAAATCAAAATAGTAAATTGAAATGTAGTTGTGATTGTGGCTCACATCTTCCTTTGCTTTTACGTCCAGTAACGGCTTGAACGCCATCTATGGGTCGGTGATATGCTTTCCATCTAATTTTCTTATAAATCAACAAACAATGTCTTTTAAAGTCAGATTCATTATACTATAATTTAACAAAATATATATATATATATATTTTTTACAAAATAACAAAAAATATAAAAGATACAAACACAAAACAACACAAAAGTGAAAAATATAATAATGTTAAATTATTATTCTATCTATTAAATTTTATTTCCAGACAATGACGCCAAAAACTTGACACACTCACAAAGTGGTTCTATACTCCCAAGTATAAGAGTGTCGAAGTAATAAAATAACCCGGTAAGTCCGGGGTCGATTCACATGGAATAGATTTAATAGGATAAAATAATAATTCAACTAATAAAATAATAATAATAAAATACTATGGTTAGGGGATCCATTCTTGATATTTCAACTATAAAATAATTTTTACTTTTTATAAAATATAAATTATAATTATTTCCCAATTAATTTATTTCACAATTATCATGTATTAATTATGTCAATTCGATAATTAGTCCTGTCAATGTACTAAATATGCCCAAATATATAAAATCAGTCATAAAGGCGGTGATAACATTTGTCTATAACAAGTCCAGTTAGGTACTCAATTATGCTAAATATATAAAACCAGCCATATAGGCGGTACCGTATTGTCTATGATTAATCAGGATCTTTAATAGTCCATCATCTCTCATTTATGTGATTCAAATATTATCTGTGTCAATCGGGGATTGTCTACAGCTAGTCAAGAATCTTAAATAAATTGGAAATAATATGAATTTTATTTGGAAAATTATCACAATTTATAAAATATAATATAAATAAAAATCACCTATATTTTCATACCACTAGCTTCACCATTTACCGCAACATGATAAAAATTAGCAGAATAAGATACAAATAAAAACACTCATAATTTTATTAATAAAAGAAAATAAAATTACAAAAGAAAAAAATACACACAAGAGCTCATCCCCCAAAGTCTCATATTGTAACATCTCAAATCCGGAAATGTAACCGGCAGGGAATATGCCGTCCTACTCCCCTGAGCATCTAACTATCTGACAATTGTTAATCTGATTTCATATATAAACTCATGCATGGAACCAATGCCCAACTATATCAACATAAATGCATAATACTTTTCATACTAAATACTCAATTTAGTATACATTACAACTATGACAATGAATACTTATAGTGCATTAAATATGCAATATTTACTACATGACACATGACATTCCCTAGCTCTGACTATGACTCTGACTGAACTGAACTTTATCTCTAACTTGACCTGGTGGACCGAACACCCTAGTGGCTGCCATCAGTATCCGTCCATTCGAGCTCGTCCTCCGGGAATACCTGCAAAACAGAGAAATTAGGAGTGGAGGATTATACCATTTGAACGATCTAAGTGAGTGGATGATTAAAAAAAACTGATGTGCTTTTATAAAAACTTTTAGTTCTAAAACTGAAACTATCACCAGAAAACCATCTTTTCTGAAAACTCTTTTCTTATCTGAAAACACAACAGTTATGTGAAACTCTTTGTAAAAGCTTTTCTGTCTGCAAACTATGAAAAACCTTTTCTCTGTAAAACTCTCACTGGAAGTCTATCTCTGAAAAACCTGACGCATGAGGGCGTTACGTATCGATGTCCCTCATATGTTTAACTGGTGATCTTGAGGCGTTACGTATCGACGTCCCCCCATATGTTTAACTAGTGATCTTGAGGCGTTACGTATCGCCATCCCCCAAGCCACTGAACTAGAGCTAGGAGTGCGGATCTATGCTACTGTCTGACCCTGAACTAGGATATAGTGGAATCTGTCATTCCTAGTCCTGAACTAGGAACTAAGGGCATTACGTACCGTCATCCCCCCAATCTTCTACATGTGCACATGTTTATCCGTCAATTCCATAAGTCAGAGCTGAGGTGGTGTAGGCACTGCATTTTTTCATATAAGGCCCGATGATGAGTCTCGTATGGAGACACTACCTCTTTAGTTGTGGAAGCCGTGGGAAACGGACGTTGGAAGGGTAAAGTTGGAAATTAGCATTTTGTCAGATTTAACTCGCTTGTTTCGCTTCGGGTTCGCTGTTGGACCTCTGTTTTTAAACACACCAAACCCAATCCAAAATAATTAAAACATTTAAAACACATCTCACAAATTAAATAATTAAAACATTTAAAATACATTTCACAAATTAAATTCAATTAAAATTAAATTAAAATCTAATTAAACTAAATTCCAAAATTAAAATAAATCACTTCCTAATTTTAATTAAATCACCCACCAAAATAAAATAATTTATTGTCTTAAATAATTAAAATTAAATACACACATAAATTAATTGATTTTTGTTTCCTATTAAAGCCATGCATAACCCTAATCCCCCTACCCTCTCACTATAAAAAATAGCACCAAACCAACCCTATGGCTAGACTCTCACGGCAAAAACAGAAGAAAGAAACCACCAAACGAGAGCCCCTCATTCACGAAAACATTCATCTCTCTCTCTCTCACCCTGAACGAAGTAACAAACCACAAACCCTAAATAACTCTCCTTTTATTCTCCCTAAACGACTTTCAACAAGATTTTTCACGCCCCTCACCATTGCCCTCACGCCCATTGCCTCTGTTCAGCAAGTCCACAGCCAACAGATCAACGCCATAGCCCCTAACCTCATCAGCCGACTCACAAAGTAAAGCTTAATCTTCTTCTCTCATTCGCCTCTCTCATACACCCAGCAGCCCGAGGCTTCACGTTAGCCACACGTCCCTTTGCTTTAATTCCCAACCGACTCAGCCCCTTCACGCCAATCACCTTCACCCTGGCCCACTCTCGACAACAACGCAAACCAGCCCCTCGCTCACAAAACCACCTTCACCAGCCTCAACACCAATTCACGCCTGCCACAAGCGAATACCCCTATCTCTCTACACTCGGCACTCACCCAAAAAAACCCTAGAGAGTCACGCTGCCATCACACATAGCATTCAGCCACACCACACATCCCCACCGATCCAAGCAGTCCCTCAAAAACGCACTCAGCCAACTAACCTCACCTTCCATTCACGTTGAAGCCACGTCTAACAAGCCTGCTCCACTAACGAGCCTTTCACGCCATCTGCCAAGCCACACTCACGCATCACAGCCACAAGATCACGCCAAACCAATGCCACAAAGACCTGCTCACCCTGCGCACGCCACTCGCTCAACCAGCCTACCTGTTTCACGTAACAGCCACAACCCTCAACGATTAAAGACCCATCAACACTCATCAACAGATCACGCCTAGCCATAGCCTTCACCATCCCATTCACCAAACGAACACACTACCTCAACTAAACAATTAACAAACTGCCTCTTCACCAAACAAACACACACCCGGAACAGTCCTAAAATCACCTAAACACCATCCCCAAAAACCCCTCAAAACCGCAGCCCCATAAGCCTTCAAAATCACCCAAAACAGTCCACTAAATCACCAAAACAGTGACCTGAAACGGAGCAGCGAAACAGCAGCGAAACGGACTTAAAACAGCAGCCCAAGCATCAAAACAACGAGGGAAAACGTTGAGTAGACAAATCGGAAAAGCATCGGATCAATCTCCCTTCCAACGGACGTGTAACGCCCTTTCTTAGACGACAAAAGAGGTTAGACCTGAGGGCACCCCTTTTTTACTTATCTTCTTTATTTTTGTTTTATTTATTTTGATATATAATTGCATGAGAGTCGTTTGAGGCATGATGTGATTATTGGATGAGCGGGATGTGTGTTCCCTTTTGTGGTATATCGGATGGAAACCCGGATGTAAATTCCATAGCCGATTCAGAATAGACTGTAGTATGGTCTGCACTCGGAATACAATGCCACGTACTACTTAAGATACATATATCTCGTCTCATCCAAATTTGTATTTGAGCATGTTATAGTCTTTAGGTTATTTGTTTATTATTTAAAGAATGGTTTAATTTAGTTTGTTATTTATTTGTTAAAGCATGTTTAGGTTTTTCATCATGCATGTTCTTAGTTTATGATGTGTTTGGGTAATGATTTATACATGTTGATTTAATGGTTCAATATGCTTGTTGTGTTACATTGCGTGGAATTATTTGGATGAAAGCATGTTAGATCTAAGTACCCTTGAGCATGAATGTTGAATAGATTCGGTTAGTTTATTGCACAAATTATATCATCACAAGTGACATAAGTAAGGGACCATTCCGGACCCAACGGTTTGAGGTCTTCCCTTGCGAGGGGTGAGTGCGACCTTAAATCTTTGTCCCGGTTCACACCGGGTGGCGACTCCATGTTATTTCATACTTCCCAACAAGGCCGCGAGCATAGAACAGCGTCGCCCAGGTTCTGTTGTCTACAGTTTGGCGACTCCACTGGGGATATTTTGAATCGGCCCCGAAATCATGTCTTAAGATGTTTATGATTTGTGCTTCAGTTAATCGTTTCTATGGTAGGTTGAAAGGGGTTAATCAAAGGCTTTGTTGGAGCTAGGTGATGGTTGGGTGTCTTCCTTCACTCAATACCTTTTCATAAGGAAAAGCTGTGAAGACACCGAGATAATCATTACTTGTAGCTCGTTGTGACAGACTAGTTTGGAGGACTCGTTGTTTATTCCTGACACCAAGCGATAAGAGCCTAAGAGGCTTGGGTACTTAAGAGAGCCTCGCTCTACCCTCCCTCTGGGGAATCTACAACGAGAAATCCATTCGACAGTTAGTCACCCACCGTAACTCGTTGGCACGTACCGTAAGGTATAAAAAAGGTGCACTCACTTGGTCGCTTGAACCCTTGAGTGGGGAGTCCTAGTTGTGGGTAATCCTTCGTCAAACGAGAGCCTTTGTCCACACTCCTGTAAACCCACATGTGAACATAGTTGTATGACCTATAGGGGCCACCCTTTATGCTTTTGATAACCCCATGCATATTGTGTCTCATACATCACATGCATCTCATGCATACATGCATCATGTTAACCCTCGTGTCTTAAAAGCCATCATAGATATCCGTTGGGTTAGAAAAAAAGAAAGACTTGTCAAATGAGAGTTTAGCAAACATTGACATCGGGAAAAAGGAAATAGAGAAACATAGAACTTTACTTCAAGGATAGAAAGACCATTGGGGGGGTTTCAGAAAAAAAAAAGAAAAAAAAAGAGAAAAAAAAGAAGAAAAAAAAGAGAAAAAAGAAAAAAATTGTTGTTTGTTTTTAGTCCTTGATAGTTAGACATAAGTCCAATGATGAAATCGTTTGCTTTAGGATGAAATCTTAGAAACAATAAACTCTTGATGTACTTTTATCTGATACTTTGAGTGATTGATCTATGTTAGACTCGTAAGCACTTCACTATAGGTTCTTAGCGGTGAAAACCTGAGTAGTTGACAAGGTGACTAGTTGAAGAAATTGTAGATCGGTGAATGACCGTTCGCTTAGATGTCTATCTTGATTTTCTTATGTTATGATGTGTGGTATGGTTGAAAATGAAAGAAAAATCTCTAAAGAAAAGAATTGAACCACCTATAACCGATAAGCGTGAAGCTACCCATGGGCGAGTATTAGGACCACCATGAGGAGAAATGCTACCTTAAAGGGTAGGTGTGTTGAAAAAAAAAAGAGAAAAAAAAAAGAAAAAGAAAAGAAAAGAAAAAAGAAGTTCAAAATGAAAAGAAAAAAAGAAAGAGACAAAAGAGAAAGAAAACCATACCACATTGAGCACATAAAAGCAACTGCATGCATAATTGAGACATCTATGTTGGTTTGACCCATCGACCACGATTTTTGAAACGAAATCATTGAGTTAGCTTACCTAAGGATCAAGCTGTGAAAGAACATTTGCACACACACATCTTGAGTCTGACATAGATCCTTTATTCAAAAACTCAGATTTGAGTTGCATTTATTGTTTTGAAAATTCTTGGGTTTCATTACTGGGCATTCCTTGAGGATGATAATATGTATGACCATTGAGACTATTTTCGTAGCATGTGATATAGTATGATGATATGGAAGGCCCCGCCACGTGGTTCATCTTGACCAAGTGCAAACAACGGAGAGTAGAAAGCTAAACCAAGACTGGGGGTGACCAGTCTACCACACCGCGAATCAGGGACATAACAAGATATTAAGTCATGAAACCAGAAAGAAGACTGAGCAATCACCTGGAGAACTGGCGGAAGACCTAATCCAATGGAATAGGAAATTCATTCATGCATGCATGAATACACGTAACGTATTTTGCATTTTTTTTTGTGTTTTTTTTTTGTTTTGTATTCACAGGTTTCAAAGAAGAAAACGAGAAAGCGGCAAAGACAAGCCAACCAGAATCAGCAATATATATATGAGTAGTAGTTTTGGGGATGAGTCCCAGGGTTGAGGCCCATATCAGTATCAGTTTTGGGGGCGAAGCCCACGTTAGTATCAGTCTGGGGGCGAGGCCCACATCAGTGTCTGTATGGGGGCGAGGCCCACATCAGTTTCATTTTGGGGTTGAGGCCCATATCAGTATTCGTTTGGGGATGAGTCCCGGGGTTGAGGCCCATATCAGTATCAGCTTGGGGCGAGGCCCACATCAGTATCAGTTTTGGGGCAAGGCCCACATCAGTTTCAGTCTGGGGGCGAGGCCCACATCAGTTTCAGTTTGGGGTTGAGGCTCATATCAGTATTCATTTGGGGATGAGTCCCGGGGTTGAGGCCCACATCAGTATTAGCTCAGGGTCGAGGCCCACTTTCTCACCAGTTTTGGGAATGAAGCCCAGGGAATAAAGCCCACATTCAGCACGGTTCAGGAATGGACCACCTCACAACACGGTTCGGGAATGAACCATCACATCAGTATCAGTAGGGATGAGTCTCAGGGCCGAGGTCCATACATTAGTATCAGTTTGAGGGGAAACCCATATTAGTTTGGGGCAAGGCCAACATAAGTACCAGTCTGGGGGCGAGGCCCACACATCATCAGTATCATTTTTGGGGATGCGTCATAGGGTCGAGGCCCACATCAGCATCATCTAAAGGCGAGGCCCACATCATTGGCATCAGTATCAGTTTCTGCCGGGTATGGAATTCTGGGGGCGAGGCCCACATTACATCAGATCAGTTCTGCCGGGTATGCATTCTGGGGGTGAGGCCCACATTACATCAGATCAGTTTTTCAGGTACGACACTTCGGGTATAGAGACACATCAGTAGAGTTTTGGAATGAATCTCAGGGCCGAGGCCCACATCGCCAGAATTTGGAATGAATCCAGGGAATGGATCCCAGGGCCGAGGCCCACATCAGCAGAATTTTGGAATGAATCCCAGGGCCGAGGCCCACATCAACAGAATTTTGGAATGAATCCAGGGAACGAATCCCAGGGCCGAGGCCCACATCAGCAAAGTTTTAGAATGAATCCCACATCGCCAGAATTTGGAATGAATCCCAGGGCCGAGGCCCACATCGTCATAATTTTGGAATGAATCCAGGGAATGAATCCCAGGGCCAAGGCCCACATCGTCAGAATTTAATCCAGGGAATGAATCCCAGGGCCGAGGCCCACTTCACCAGCAGTTTTGGGAATGAATCCCAGGGTCGAGGCCCACTTTATCAACTCGGTTCGGAAATGGACCATCATCACATCAGCGATGCCTCGGAAATGGGGTTTAGCATGCCGAAAATGGCACTCCAGAAATGGAGCACGGTTCAGAAATGGACCATCATCATATCTGCGACACCCTAGGTACGGGGTTAGCACAACCACATCATCATATTCAGGGCGAGGTCCCTATTGTCAGCGGTATTGGGTCGAGATGCGTGCCCAAGGTCGAGATGCGTGCCTCCGTTGTCGTTTGTAGTTCCGGGTCGAGATGCGTACCCAGGGTCGAGGTGCCTACTACATCATCATATTCAGGGCGAGGTCCCTATTGTCAGCGGTATTGGGTCGAGATGCGTGCCCCCGTTGTCGTTTGTATTTCTGGGTCGAGATGCGTACCCAGGGTCGAGGTGCCTACTACATCATCATATTCAGGGCGAGGTCCCTATTGTCAGCGGTATTGGGTCGAGATGCGTGCCCAAGGTCAAGATGCGTGCCCCCATTATCGTTTGTAGTTCCGAGTCGAGATGCGTGCCCAGGGTCGAGGTGCCAACTACATCATCATATTAAGGGCGAGGTCCCTATTGTCAGCGGTGTTGGGTTGAGGTGCCTAGGGTCGAGGTCCCCCCGTTATCGGTTGTAGTTCCGGGTCGAGGTACCCACTACATCATCAGTTCGAGGGCGAGGTCCCTATTGTCAGCGATGTTGGGTCGAGGTGCCCCCGTTGTCGGTTGTAGTTCCGGGTCGAGGTGCCCACTACATCATCAGTTCGAGGGCGAGGTCCCTATTGTCAGCGGTGTTGGGTCGAGGTGCCCAGGGTCGAGGTGCCCCCGTTGTCGGTTGTAGTTTCGGGTCGAGGTGCCCAGGGTCGAGGACCCACTACATCATCAGTTCGAGGGCGAGGTCCCTATTGTCAGCGGTTTTTGGTCGAGGTGCCCCCATTGCGGTTGCAGTTCCGGGTCGAGGTGCCCATGGTCGAGGTGCCCACTACATCATCAGTTCGAGGGCGAGGTCCCTATTGTCAGCGGTGTTGGGTCGAGGTGCCCAGGGTCGAGGTGCCCCCGTTGTCGGTTGTAGTTCCGGGTCGAGGTGCCCAGACATCATCAGTTCGAGGGCGAGGTCCCTATTGTCAGTGGTGTTGGGTCGAGGTGCCCAGGATCGAGGTGCCCCCGTTGTCAGTTGTAGTTCCGGGTCGAGGTGTCCACTACATCATCAGTTCGAGGGCGAGGTCCCTACTGACAGCGGTGTTGGGTCGAGGTGCCCAGGGTCGAGGTGCCCCCGTTGTCGGTTGCAGTTCCGGGATGCGTCCCAGGGTCGAGGGCCCACTGCATCTTCATCACAGCTCACATTCGGTGGTTCGGGAACAAAACCCAGAGGTCGAGGCACCTCACCACCATATCAACTCAGTTCGAAGCAATAGGCAAGTCAGGTGGCAGCTGGCGAGCCAGGTAAGTAAAAATGCATTGCATAACTTTGATAGATTGTCACTGTTACATACTGCACAAGTCCCATCAAAGTGGGGGCGACTGTAGGCACCGCATTTTGCATATAAGGCCCGATGATGAGTCTCGTGTGGAGACACTACCTCTTTATTTGTGGAAGCCGTGGGAAACGGACGTTGGAAGGGTAAAGTTGGAAATTAGCATTTTGTCAGATTTAACTCGCTTGTTTCGCTTCGGGTTCGCTTGTTGGACCTCTGTTTTTAAAACACACCAAACCCAATCCAAAATAATAAAACATTTAAAACACATCTCACAAATTAAATAATTAAAACATTTAAAATACATGTCACAAATTAAATTCAATAAAATTAATTAAAATCTAATTAAACTAAATTCCAAATTAAAATAAATCACTTCCTAATTTTAATTAAATCACCCACCATATAAAATAATTTATTGTCTTAAATAATTAAAATTAAATACACACATAAATTAATTGATTTTTGTTTCCTATTAAAGCCATGCATAACCCTAATCCCCCTACCCTCTCACTATAAAAAATAGCACCAAACCAACCCTATGGCTAGACTCTCACGGCAAAAACAGAAGAAAGAAACCACCAAACGAGAGCCCCTCATTCACGAAAACATTCATCTCTCTCTCTCTCCTCACCCTGAACGAAGTAACAAACCACAAACCCTAAATAACTCTCCTTTTATTCTCCATAAACGACTTTCAACAAGATTTTTCACGCCCCTCACCATTGCCCTCACGCCATTGCCTCTGTTCAGCAAGTCCACAGCCAACAGATCAACGCCATAGCCCCTAACCTCATCAGCCGACTCACGAAGTAAAGCTTAATCTTCTTCTCTCATTCGCCTCTCTCATACACCCAGCAGCCCGAGCCCTTCACGTTAGCCACACGTCCCTTTGCTTTAATTCCCAACCGACTCAGCCCCTTCACGCCAATCACCTTCACCCTGGCCCACTCTCGACAACAATGCAAACAACCCCTCGCTCACACAACCACCCTCACCAGCCTCAACAACCAATTCACGCCTGCCACAAGCGAATACCCTATCTCTCTACACTCGGCACTCACCCAAAAAACCCTAGAGAGTCACGCTGCCATCACACATAGCATTCAGCCACACCACACATCCCCACCGATCCAAGCAGTCCCTCAAAAAAGCACTCAGCCAACTAACCTCACCTTCCATTCACGTTGAAGCCACGTCTAACAAGCCTGCTCCACTAACGAGCCTTTCACGCCATCTGCCAAGCCACACTCACGCATCACAGCCACAAGATCACGCCAACCAATGCCACAAAGACCTGCTCACCCTGCGCACGCCACTCGCTCAACCAGCCTACATGTTTCACGTAACAGCCACACAACCCTCAACGATTAAAGACCCATCAACACTCATCAACAGATCACGCCTAGCCATAGCCTTCACCATCCCCTTCACCAAACGAACACACTACCTCCACTAATAATTAACAAACTGCCCCTTCACCAAACAAACACACCCGGAACAGTCCTAAAATCACCTAAACACCATCCCCAAAAACCCCTCAAAACCGCAGCCCCATAAGCCTTCAAAATCACCCAAAACAGTCCACTAAATCACCAAAACAGTGACCTGAAACGGAGCAGCGAAACAGCAGCGAAACGGACTTAAAACATCAGCCCAAGCATCAAAACAACGAGGGAAAACATTGAGTAGATAAATCGGAAAAGCATCGGATCAATCTCCCTTCCAACGGACGTGTAACGCCCTTTCTTAGACGACAAAAGAGGTTAGACCTGAGGGCACCCCTTTTTTACTTATCTTCTTTATTTTTGTTTTATTTATTTTGATATATAATTGCATGAGAGTCGTTTGAGGCATGATGTGATTATTGGATGAGCGGGATGTGTGTTCCCTTTTGTGGTATATCGGATGGAAACCCGATGTAAATTCCATAGCCGATTCCGAATAGACTGTAGTATGGTCTGCACTCGGAATACAATGCCACGTACTACTTAAGATACACATATCTCGTCTCATCCAAATTTGTATTTGAGCATGTATAGTCTTTAGGTTATTTGTTTATTATTTAAAGCATGGTTTAATTTAGTTTGTTATTTATTGTTAAAGCATGTTTAGGTTTTTCATCATGCATGTTCTTAGTTTATGATGTGTTTGGGTAATGATTTATACATGTTGATTTAATGGTTCAATATGCTTGTTGTGTTACATTGCGTGGAATTATTTGGATGAAAGCATGTTAGATCTAAGTACCCTTGAGCATGAATTTTGAATAGATTCGGTTAGTTTATTGCACAAATTAATCATCACAAGTGGCATAAGTAAGGGACCATTCCGGACCCAACGGTTTGAGGTCTTCCCTTGCGAGGGGTGAGTGCGGCCTTAAATCTTTGTCCCGGTTTACACCGGGTGGCGACTCCATGTTATTTCATACTTCCCAACTAGGCCGCGAGCCTAGAACAGCGTCGCCCAGGCTCTGTTGTCTACAGGTGGGTTTTCCCCATGCCTCTAAAAATCACAACTCATGTTTTTAAATCACTCTTTCTAAAATATTTCTTAAAACAAGCTCTTTAATGATATAACAGCAATAAAACGTCTAACGCCTTAGGTGCGTAAAAATAAGTATTTACTTAAAACGATGTAAATAAAAAGTCAACTTAAAAAGAGAGTGTCCACTCACTGATTCGGAACTTGCCGGTGACGCCTTGCGATGGTGGCGGAACCGCATCTCCTGGTGATAATCTAGAATTAGCAAAATTCGTTAGTACCAAGGTTGTAAATTATATCCTTAATCAACAAAATATATTTATTATTCATGATAACTCATCCTCGCTTTGTTACTAATATTTTAAGGTGGCCTAAAAACTTTTACTACGCTTGTTCGAGGATCTCACAAGCTACTTCGCAAAACTCCATATTATGCCCTCTTTCCAGAAAATTTTAATGCACCAATATTGACTTTGAAAATTCAGTGCGCTTAATTGGGGCTGAAATTTTATTAGAATACAAGATTATGTGTCTATTTTATGTTGGATTTTACGGATCGTGATTTAGATTTCTAGAACTCAAGTTATGGACTGAAGTTCAGGGGCTGTGCAACTGGAAAAACTGGGCACATGGGCAGCAGATAGCCCGACTTCAAAAATTCGGTCCGGTCTCATATTAAGTCGAAAAGTTCTAAATTTTGGATATGTTACTACCTTATTTGTCTATTTTATTCAAAAATTTATGTTTAATCAATTGGACATCACAAACTGGACTTACAAGTAAATATTTACCTCCTGTCCGGAAAGCATCCTAACCCAACACCATTACTTAATTTTCTTATTTCACCTTCTCATTTAATTCTTCCAATCCAATGACCCCAACAGAATTTGAAATATTATAAGCACTATTCATAACCTATCAAACATGCTTAATTTCCTAATTTAATATGCAATTTAGATTTTCAACTTAAATCAAAACAAACTCATTTATTCTAAATATCATGCAATCACAAAAATAAACCCCCAAAACATCATATATTTATAGACCTCATCCAATACTAATACTATCACATAAGTAATCCTCTAATATTCAATATTTCTCCAAAATCCATCTCTCCCCATTAACCCAACACAAGCCATCATCAAGAATCGTTACATCAACAAACATAATTTTCTAATCATGTTCATACACATATAAGCCTCACCACATGTTTATATTTTCAAATCACTTCTCAAAATGCATACTACTAACTTTACCAATGCCAAATATACAATTCTCTTTGCTAGGGTAAGGAAATGTGCGAATTGGAGCTTTTATAATTCAAGCTTAAAACTGAAATTAAAGAAGGAAAAGGTGATAATGAACTTACTTTGCATGAGATGAGCTTGAAATCATCACTTGTTGCCTCCAAAATTAGTTTAAGAAAGAAGAAGAAAATTTTGAAGAACTCTCTCCACACCCACGTTTTTTTGGTCTTGAGGAAGATGAGGAAATAGTTCTTTTTTTATAGGAAAAGAGGGTGATTTATATCAAGAAAATGGGTGGCTATAATTAAGCCACATCACTCCAAGTCTAGACTATTCCCGAAATTACTGTAGTAGCCGTGTAAATCTCGATTTTTGACCCATTTCGGGTTTGACTTTAGAAAAATATCCAACACAAAAGTTGTATCTCTCGGTCTAAGCTTTCATGAGATATAAAATTCATAAAAATTGGAGATCGTATGAAAATATTACGGCCTGATTAATAAATGTTATTCGGGACGAAACGTAAGATAAGTTCTGCGTCGAAATTTCAAGGGATTTACCGAATGTCCCAAATGTCATTTTATGAGCTCTTACTTGTTCAATTATGATTTATATCAAGTATTATGCCTCCGAAAATATAATAGTCGTCGTCAGCCTCTAGTAACGTACAAGTCATCGGGGTCACTTGATGTTACAAATTATCCCCCCTTAAATAGGATTCGTTCTCAAATTCTCTTTAAAACTGAAATTCTGGAGTCTGTCTAGATCTGAAATTCTCGATACTGAACATCTTATCGCATGTCACATAATTCACATGTTATTCCTTAAGTCACCAACCTTTAATTGTCTACATTCTCATTCTCTACTCCGCTTTATCATTTATATCACAACTTCCGCCGACTTCCCATATGTTGTCGGCATACCCTAGGATAATAGAACTATCCTGGTGGATTTGAATGATATGCCTTAGAAGTCATAATTAAGATTATACTTTATTTCTGTATGAATGGACTTTACTTTACAGTAAACTATTTCATATTATCGGAGTTCCATCATGAGTTTGCACCAAGAACATTCGTCAAACTGACCGTTCATTCTCTAGCTAATAAGTATGCATTGCTATTCTTCTAGTCTTAATATATGTTTCTGTAGGGGTTGGTGCTCAGAGCGCCAATTCCCGGTTGTATTTTTGTTAAATACTTCTGTAAAACGTTATTATCAGTAATAATATATGCAGTTTCTATAATATAATCTAATTTATATGGTAAAGACGTAATGACCCTAGAATGATTAGTCATGATACAGTTGCAAAAGCGTCGCAACGGACATTGAGTCGTATCATGACGTTGTCATTCTCAGACAGTTCCTGGTCAAGGTTTACACTACTTGGTCAGTATAGTAAACCCGTTGAGACCGGTACATGTCGTATACTGGAATATATGATTCCAATGGTTTCTCAATGAACCATAAGTCTTGGAGACTAGTATAGACGTGTAGGTGTTTATAGTGGATAAACACTGAACGACTCACCGAAGATTCTTAATGGATGGTACACCAGCGTCAATAAGAATCTTCTTGGGTTGAGTAGCACTTGTGATTCTTAGACTTGAGATGCCATTGTGGGCACATGAGACATCTTCTACACTTAGACGGCAGTCACGTCACCGATCTATTTAGATCAGACCTCCGCCTGTTCTTGGTGGGTGTAGATAGATCCTCAGGGTGTCCTATGTGTATCAAGATAGGATCCGTCAGTTCTGTGTACCAGAGCATAGGTAGTCCATATGATTAGCAATCAGATAAAACCATGGGCCCGTGGTAAGTTTAGAAGCTAGTTCTAAACATTCTTTTTGAGATTGCTAATAGAATAGTCGACTGGATAGTCCCGATAGATAGAGATTTGACGTTTACATCTATATCTCTGGGATTTATCCGGATACCTGTGACGGAGGTATATGAATTATACATTGCGATGACCTCGACCTGTATGGTTCAGCGAGATTATCCGTGATCGTCATAATCTACGGGTGGATAGATTATGGACATGAATTTGATTTCGTGACGGATATACCTGAACCTAGAGAGTCTCAATAATGAAACATACTTTTAGAGCACTAGAGCAACATTAATAAATAATATTGATTATTTATAAAGTTAATCGTTTAATGGTTAAACGCAAGATACTAAAGAGCATAAAGAGACTAGATAGTCATTTGCTTAATATTGTGTATTTACAATATACTTGATTAATTTAAATACACATTAATTAATAGTCAAAATGATTATATTTGACTTATTTCCTAAATGAATATATGTTTTTAATATTTAATGTAAATATTGTACATATATTTAATATATTTGTATTTGATTAATTAATTAATTATTTTATTGTTAAATGATTAAATTAATTAAAATATAAATATCTTATGTTAGGATAATTAAAGTAATGATGTGTTAGTTGCAATTGTTGACTTAAATAAATATCTAATAAAGTTATTTTTAGATATTTAATCAAGTTGACCAAACTTTAGTTAAATGAAATTGAAATGAAAAATTGTAAAATAAATGCTTGTAATTTCCGGCCAAGGGTTATTTTTTACAAGTAATATTGTTTTCATTTCATCTTCATTTGATAACCTAATACACATTTCACAAAAGCAAAACACCATTGAAGGAACTTAAAGAAAGCTTGAGAAAGAAAGAAAATCCAAAGGAAGCTTGATTTTAGTAAGTTTTTTCCAACTTACTATTAGTAAGGAAATTGTTCCTTAGGATCTAGGCTTCAATATATGATATCTTTAGGTTATTTCTTTCTTTGTTCTTTGTGGTTTTTGTTGATGGAAGTTTTGGTGAAATTGTAAAGCATGTATGATGATGGAAGTATGTAACTAGTGTAGTTGTAAACTTTCTTTTAAGGTTTTGGAAACCATGTTGCTATTCTAGAGTTGTTGACCCACTCTTAATGACCTAGATTTGATCTTGAGTTGTTTCATTGTGTTGAGACTTGAATTAGATGAAAGATTGATGATTGAAACATTTGATTTAATGTAATGGCCTAATTTGTCCAATTTGAGGAAATTGAAAAATTAGGGTTTTTAACTAATTCCAAATTTGGGGGTTTTCATATATGTTGAGAATTTGGGTGTGTATATGATGCATGCAAAGTTTCATGTTGATTGGATTTCATTTGGATGAGTTTTGAAGCATGAAATGACCAAATGGTCAACTTGGGCACCAAATGGTGCATTCGGCCAAGATAAGAAAAATTGGGGATTTTGGTTGCTTTGGTGTTTTGATGTTTTGAACATCATAAGTTCATCTTAGAAATGATTTAGAATCATTCAAAATTGATCGGATCAATTTCGGACTAAAACGAACAAAAATACAAAGCAAGGGTATTTCGGTAAATTCACTTAAAATTGTTTTATTGAATTTATTTTCATAATTTGATTATTGGAATATTAAATAAATATGTTTATTTAATTTATCCGAGAAAAAGTTTTGAAATCTGAAAATCGGATTTTCACCGCTTCCGCTGCGTTACCGGATTCACCCCCTAAATAACCCCTTCAGTTTCATGCATAAACTCATAAATTCTTGATTGAATGGTAATTTCTAGTCCTTGTTTCGTAAAATTCTTGTTGAATACTTAATATTACTGTCAAATTCCAACTATTGTTATGCCTTATAGAAATCTCATTTTTAAACTTCTAACTATGCCCAACATTACTTGTCTGTACATTCCCTTAGCGCTGCTTACATATCATAAGCCAATATTCATCTCCATAATTTAACTATTTAACTCTCTATTTTCTCACTAAGCTTCAACTGCTTAAGGGTTCTGTTCTTTCAAGTTCTCACATCTCTAACTATTTGTGGGGCTTAGCATTTCATAATACAAGGTCAGATTCTTCACGTACCTCTTGTTCACTAGTGTTATCTACTTAATGGATTTTTGTACTAATGAGGTCAATCTGGGTAGTTACTTCATCTTGATTACGTGAACTAAAATGTAATGGAACTTTAGTTTCATTCCAATTGAGAAATCTTGTTATTACATTCTTCTATCACCGCTTACTTGGTATTCTCTTATACTATTATTGCACTTTGACAATTCCATTTGCATCCCTTTGATTTATTGACTCTTTTTGTTTTCTTTCCTGTTCTATTTTATACTTGAAATTTTTTTGGTTTATGTCTATGTTTCCTTATCAAAAGGATATCATCTCTTGCATGTCCCTAGCCATGTCTAACGCCATCCTTTTATATTCTCGTGACTACTAAACTAATACTTTATCTCTTCATCCCTCCATCAAGACAACTTCTCTTTTAAGTTTCTCACTTAGAGCTATTTTCCTTTTCTATTCTGTTCTTGTATTATATCTAAAGGTTTCAAGTTTCGGTCTCCTTCCACTAAGCATTCACTTCGTTCTCTGAATATCTTGAGGCGAACATTGAAGTCTTTCTTTACTGTTATTGCCTAACGAGGGTTGGGAGGGTGGGATTTATCCTGGAGTTTTCTAGTTGCGGTGTCCTCACTAGTTACCCGTGTTGCAGCTGCACGTGATGCTTATCTATGAGCTTAGGACTCTTTTATTTGCATATCTGGTGTTAGCTCCCAAAATTAGGTACTTCTGCTAAAAATCACCTGAATTATCTCCTTTAACTTTACTCAAAATTTACCTCTGGCTATTGGTCAACTCTATTTACGATCTTCACTTATTTCCCTACGGACCTGGTTTTGGGGATCTAAGATCTCTGTACACTTTTGACATTTTTTGTCTATTGAAACTTCCATGTCTGATCCTGAGTTCTTGTTTCTTTTATCTTTATGTCTATCCTTCATTACTCGGGAGGTTTACTATCTATAAGAGGTGCTTGAGGCTATTTAGTATTCTTAAAAGAATTTTCTGATGAGGGAATGAATCTTAGTAGAGAGGAAGGAATCTTGCTCAGATTAACTCAACATTTTATTCTTGTTCAGACTTACTATATGCACTTGTTCTACTTCATGTTCTGGTACTTCCTTATCTATATGTTTCTACATATTTACCTCTAATTGCTTCCGATTGCTTAAGCATCTGTATTTCACCTTTTACTCTTCTTTTTAGTTTAGTTTTTTTTTTGTTTCTTACTCTTTCTATTTTCTCGGGTGGGTATTCTTAGAACTTTACTATCTCATTCTGTCTCTTTACTTTTCTTTGTCTCTGACTGCTTAAACATCTACGTATCTTTTCTTACTTTCATATATCTCTCTTTTTCCACTCCCTTAGGTGACTTTTCTTAGTACTATATTTCCTGGTTTTATAACTAAATTTGGACTTCTGCTAATAGTTCAGGATGATTTCAGAAGGATCTTCAAAGAATATAATTATTTCTAAGGAAATATACTTAAATAGCTCAGGAATTCTTACTAACTTGTCTATAGAACTTTGAGGACGTACTCAAGGATCGGACACTGGAGAGGTAGTGCCTTGCATACGGGTATCCTGGACATACTGCGTATAAAAGACCCCAGCACCCTACTCTTTATAGTCACTGACTCCATAGACCATACTCTGATACCATCTTTGTAACATCCCCAATCCGGAAATGTTACCGGTAGGAAATAGGCTGTCCTACTCCCTTGAGCCTCTGACTATCTGACAACTATTAATCTGATTTCATATATAAACTAATGCATGGAACCAATGCTAAACTATATCAATATAAATGCATAACACTTTTCATACTAAATACTCAATTTTAGTATACATTACAACTCTGAAAGTGAATACTTATAGTGCATTACATATGCAATATTTACTACATGACACATGACATTCCCTAATTCTGACTGAACTGAACTCTATCTCTGACTTGACTTGGTGGACCAAACACCCTAGTGACTGCCATCAGTATTCATCCTTTCGAGCTCGTCTCCCGGGAATATATGCAAAATATAGAAACTGAGAGTGGGGGGATTAGACCGTTTGAACGATCTAAGTGAGTGGATGATTAAAAAAACTGATGTGCTTTTATAAAAACTTTTAGTTCTAAAACCGAAACTATCACCGGAAAATCATCTTTTCTGAAAACTATTTTCTTATCTGAAAACACAACCTTTCTGTAAAACTCTTTGTAAAAGCTTTTCTGTCTGCAAACTCTGAAAAACCTTTTCTTTGTAAAACTGTCACTGGAAGTCTATCTCTGAAAAACCTGACGCGTGAGGGCGTTACGTATCGCCGTCCTCCCATACGCCTAACTATTGGTCTTGAGGCGTTACATATCGACGTCCCCCCATACGCCTAACTAGTGGTCTTGAGGCATTACGTATAGCCGTCCCCAAGCCACTGAACTAGAGCCAGGAGTGCGGATCTATGCTACTACCTGACCCTGAACTAGGATCTAGGGGCATATGTCATCCCTAGTCCTGAACTAGGATCTGGGGGTGTTACGTATCGTCGTACCCCAGTCCTCTACATGTTCGCATATCTCTCCATCAATTCCATAAGTCAGAGCTGAGGTGGGTTTTTCCCCCATGCCTCAAAAAATCACAACTCATGTTTTTAAATCACTCTTTCTAAAATATTTCTTAATAGGTGCGTAAAAATAAGTCTTTACTTGAAACGATGTAAATAAAAATTCGACTTAAAAAGAGGGTGTCCACTCACTGATTCAAAACTTTCCGGTGACACCTTGCGATGGTGGCGGAACCGCATCTCCTGGTGATAATCTAGAATTAACAAAATTTGTTCGTATTAAGGTTGCGAATTATATCCTTAATCAACAAAATATATTTGTTATTCATGATAACTCATCCTCGCTTTGTTACTAATATTTTAGGGTGGCCTAAAAATGTTTACTACGCTGATTCGAGGATCTCACAAGCTACTTTGCAAAACTCTATATTATGCCCTCTTTCCAGAAAATTTAAGTGCACCAATACTGATTTTGAGAATTTGGTGCGCTTAATCGGGGTTGAATTTATGGCTGAAATTTTATTAGAATACTCGGTTATGTGTTTATTTTATGTTTTCTTTTACGGATCGTGATTTAGATTCCTAAAACTCAAGTTATAGACTGAAGTTCAGGGGCTGTGCAATTGGAAAAACTGGACACATGGGCAGTAGATAGTTCGACTTCAAAAATTCTGTCTGGTCTCATCTTAAGTCCACAAATTCTAAATTTTAGATATGTTACTACATTATATGTCTAGTTTATCCAGAGACTTACGCTTCATCAATCAGACATCACAAATAGGACTTACAAGTAATTCTTTACAGCCTGCCCGGAAATCATCCTAACCCAACATCGTTACTTAACTTTCTTATTTCACCTTCTCATTTTCAAATCACTTCTCAAAATGCATACTACTAACTTTACCGATGCCAAGTATGAAATTCTTTTTTCTAGGGTAAGGCAAGGTGCGAATTGGGACTTTTATAATTCAAGCTTAAAACTGAAATTAAAGAAGGAAAAGATGGTAATGAACTTACTTTGCATGAGATGGGCTTGAAATCATCATTTGATACCTCTAAAATTAGCTTGAGAAAGAAGAAGAAAATTTTGAAGAACTCTCTCCACACCTACGTTTTTTTGGTCTTGAGGAAGATGAGGGAATAATTCCATTCTTATAGGCAAATGGGGTGATTTATATCAAGAAAATGGGTGGCTATAATTAAGCCACATCACTCCAAGTCTAGACTATTCCCGAAATTACTGTAGTAGCCGTGGCAATCTCGACTTTGACCTTTTTTTTAGATTTGACTTTAGAAACATGTCCAATGTGAAAGTTGTAGCTATCGGTCTAAGCTTTCCGACGATATAAAATTCATAAAAATTTGAGATCGTATTAAAACGTTACGGCCCGATTACTAAAGGCTATTCAGGAAAACGAAAGATAAGTTTTGCGTTGGAATTTCAAGGGATTTACCGAATGTCCCAAATGTCATTTTATAAGCTCTTACTTGCTCAATCATGATTTATATCAAGTATTATGCCTCCGAAAATATAATAATCGTCAGCCTCTGGTAACATACAAGTCGTCGGGGTCATCGGATATTACACAGATAGACATGTGGAAATTTGATAAAGAAAATGAGACGTTGAGCATATCTATTTATAGAGGTGCTCAGCACCTCTCGCTTGCAAATGGCAAGAAATCTCTCACTTATTTTTTTTTTTTTTTTTTTTTTTTTTTTTAATTTTGTCATTACTTGTTTTATCAAAACATACTAATTTCTTTGCATGCTTTGACAAATCCTCCACCTTTCCACCAAGGTGGGAGCACATTTTTTATTTTTTATTTTATTTTTTTTTCTCTTTTCTTGTTTGTTTGTGTTTTTAATAGTTATATATAACACATTTTGGATATTTCATCAATTTCGGCATTGAAAACTTCAGAATTAGAAAATCTTGTAAACAACAAAGTTTTAGATATTTGAGTATTATTTCATCTGAAACTAGAATCGCTTCAATCCGATATCGGAGTAAAAAGTTATGGCCATAATACAAAAATTATTTAGTGTTGAAATTTCCGAAATTGTACACTGTTAAAATTCCCTTTTAAGTTTCTAGTATTCAAAATCCAAAGTATTATTTCACCTACATAAGAAATAAAAAAATCATAATAAAAATTTATAAAACAAAAATTTAATTGTTATTTCACAAATATACTAAATTAAGGGGATTAATGAAACTACAAGTATAAAATGATTAATTTTTCTTTTAATAAATGTTCATTTTTTAGTGTTCGTCGGGGTATGCTCTGGCAATAGCTTTTGAAATGTAAAATTGGAATTTATCTTTAATGTATTTTATAATTTTTTTAATAGAGGTAATATTGGATGTTTTATTTTCACTGTGAAAGATATCTTAATTCCTTACCTTTGGCGATGAATCCAAACTCCACAATTTGGTGAAATTGAATTCCTTTGAAATTCAAATACCTTCCCTATTTATATAACCGAACAAAAAAAAAAGAAAAAAAGAGATGAATTGAATTCCTCTACTCTTCATTCATAGTTTTGCCAACCGAACACGTACAATATTAGTGGATTGGATAAATCCCATTTAAGCAAATCATTTATTAGGGATGTGCACAGTTTTGGTTCAAACCGCAACCCGATCCGAATCGTATCAACCAGAATCGAACCGTACGGTTTGAAAAAATATTGAAAATGAATTCGGGTCAGCTTGAACAGAACATCAAATTTTGGGTCGGTGCGTGGTTTTGACCCAAATTGTGGCCCAAACCGCACAAACCATAAATTGTGACCAGAACCGCCTAAACCTCAAATCCGTGTTCAAATTATATATTATTTTATATTTTTCTTATTCTTTAACCATGACATTTAAGATATTTAGGGATCATATGACAATATGCAATGTATAAATGAAAATTATGTATTTGTTCTTTTCAATTATTATGTGAAAACACACAAAATTTTCTTTGAAAAATTTCTAATCCAAACCACCGACCAGAACCGCCCAAACCGCTGAACCGCCGACCCGAACCGCCACGGTTTTCCTTATCAAATTTACGGTTTTGGTTTCTAATTTCTCAAATCGCCAACCCGCACGGGTTGAAGTATAAAATGAAAAAATCGACCCGAACCGCACCGCGAACACCCTTATCATTTATACTTAATATACCAAGATTATTATGAGCCAGAATATAGACTATTATGAAGTGTATAACTAATTTATGTAAGTATTGAAGATTTATAATTTATATATAATTGTAAGTAACAATATATTTATAATATAATATTATTTGACCAAGGCTCTTTTGACCTATCCGAAATCGGGGTTAAACAAAATATTTTTGTTATGAGGTACAATAATTAATGAGTTGTATTATTATTGTCCTAATTATGAATAATGGTGGCAAAAAAACTCGATCCGAGGTGAAAAAAATTTGGATTGGGCTTCAAAATGGGGGCCCTATTTGGAAAAATATATATTTATATAATAAATTTTTATATTTATAATTTTTTATATTTAAAAAATCGGGCCCGGGCTTGGGTCAAGCCCGAGTCCGGTCCGTTCCCATGTATAATTATGAAAAATTCTTAAATGGTGTGACATCTATCAAGTACAATCACCTTACCATCCAATTGGATGTCATCACACTTATGTCATCACACTAATATATATCACTTTTATTATTTACCTTTCTAATAATTTTTTAAGGGAAATGTTAAGGGATTAAGAATTTATTTTAGGAAAATTTTCATGGAAAAAAAATATATTTAATTTTTTATAATTTTTTACATTTTTCATAAAAATGATATGAAATTTTTCGTAAATTTGATTCTTAATAAGTATCCTTATGACACTCGTTAACATGATTTTTTTTTTTTTTTTAATTATCTATTACATCTATGATCCAATTAATAGAAAATACAGTTTTTATAATTTTATTATCGGTCTAATATGACGAGTTTGCTAAAAGATAGGAAAGAATTATATGTTAAAACATCAGTTCATGCTTAAACAAATAACACACACACTTGAACATCCAAATTATTCTGTTAAGAAAGTAATACACATAATTTTTTTTTTAAAACACCTAAATAATAAAAATGAGGAATATTATGAATCTAAATATCATTCTATCTATCAAAATAAAGTAATGTTCTAAAATTACTTTGATCAAAGATGGAGAGAGTGTTGGAGTTGGTGTTTGGAGCGCCAATCCAATAATGTATTGCATATTATATTTTATTATTCATTAATAAAATAATTACGTTTTCATTTCAAACCTTGTTAATGTAATGTCATTATGCATATTAGATTGATATACAAATATGCTAAGAATGACATCGACCTTATAATAGTCATGTAGTAATACAGGATACTGGGTGATCCGACATTGGGATAATATTACTATTATAAAATATTCTTAAAATAAATATTTATATTCGTTAATTTTAGAATATGGTCAAAGTTCTATAACCTAGAAAACTAGCACATGTCGTATATTTGGAATTAGAGTTCCAATGGTTTAACCCAATATACCATGAGCTTTGGAAAATCATATAGACGTGTGAGTATTGGTTGGACATAATACTGAATGACTTACATGTAATTCCTAATAGTTGGAAGTACACACCACCGTCAATAGGAATCTCTTCGAGTCGAGTATCATATGTGATCTTTTGACTATAGGATAACATTGATTTTGTGTGTGATCCTCCACCTTTTGATGCCATATATGTCAGAAGCCTTTCATGGCTGACCACTAGATGTTTGTTGGGTGTGGACCGATGCACTTGTTAATCAAATGCGTATCAAGATAGAATATGTCAGCCCGTATGTGTACCATAAGAGGTTAAAGTATCCATGTGAGTAAGTCATGATTATTAAGACTTTGGCCAAAGCCGATCACTTAGGATGGATCGCATATATCAGAAATGGTGTGCTGATTAGTTGTAAAGAGTCGCAGAGTCGATATGAGATGTGCGTCTTGGAAACTTGACGGTGTAATATATATTTCCTAAGCACAACTCGGATAGCCTACGATAAATGGAATGTTAAACATATATGATGACCTCGACTTGTATAGTTTAGAAAGGTCGTTAATGTTCTTCACGAATTTGGAGGTTGCCAAATTACATACAAATAAGGTAGGCTTATATGACGAATATGTCTGTGTTGGACAATTATGACCCATAGCGTCACTATTTGTACAGATCATAGGGTTGTTATACAAATTAACTATGTGACAAAGGAAATTGCTCTCTTATCATTTGTGATTAGATCACCTAGATGTATAAATGATAGGAGGTCCTTATGATTAGTTCCTGGATTGAGATGATATGAGACAGTATCAATCCACGAAGGTATAGTCATTAAATATCCATAGTCAGAGTATTATCGAGATTGGACATCGATAAATGCGTAAAAGACTAGTATTACACTTGTGCGCGTTGTGAGAGCACAATATCATAGTTCTCATATATTTGGGTGTTAGATACTCATGCAAGTGTAATAGGAGGTTGTGTTTTACCGATGGTATGGAAAACAGCTTCGCTCTGGATAGACCCATTCGAAATTCCATTGGTAGTATGACTATATGTCTATGGAAGTCCGAAATCAGGGTAGGTGTATTTGGTCTCAACCTGAGACTTGCACCACTAATACTTGCGACAATCAATATGCTTTGGTTTGGTCGTCCAGGGCTTTAACAGGTTATGTGTACTCCTCTACTGGGTATATTGAGAATCGTAGTGTATTATTGGGTATGATGTCAAGACGGAAGTATCACTCCAGTCATAGTGGAGATGATGTCACGTAGGATACGGTACTAGTACTCTTAAATGCTGCAACTATCGGGATATTATAACTAGGTCATGTATATCCTTTTATAGAGACTAGTTACCAGACATCCGACATATGCTTCGTACGGGACAGACATAATTCCATCCCCAGGCCTAGCACGTGACATCCGATACTGGATCGACATACACGGTACTACGTATACTACGGCTGATATAGATCGCTTATTCCTGTAAGCATGTTTCTGGAGAATTGGGTAGGCATGGCGCTTTGCTAGAAGCCAACCTTGTCTTGTAAATCGGTAAAAATAGTACTAGGTACGTACGTGATCGGATAGTCCGATAACCGAATTTACAGCCTGTTGAGTTTCTATTAGGTCCCAAGATCAAATCAAAGCATGAAAACATGAGTGAATACACCAACGGAGGTAGCGGAATACTCACATCGATCGGTTGAGTCGATTTGGAGACGGATCAAGCCCAAAAACTTACTGCCAAGGGCGCCAATATACTGCAGTTCACTGCCTAGCAAAACAGAATTTTGGATGAAGAAACGGAGCTCCAAGCTTCGTCCGACGGATCCCGGCTCATGGGTGAACCTCCCTAACACCTTAGCAATGTTCGCAAGTGTGCTAGCACTTGATTTCATCAAATGAAAACCACTCATTGCCTCCCTACATCTCACGGTTTTGGTGACCAAAAACCAGAAACTTTTGCCCTTTGGGCGTGAGAAAGAGAAGGAATTTTGAGAGAGAAAAATGTGTATATAATCAATAGCATTTGCATTTCAAGTGTAATATATACACTTTTGTGAATTTCAATAATTTCACATGCATTTGCATTTCATTTGCTTTATAAAGTCAAACTCATTAAAAGCCATCAAGTACACATCAACTTAAGTCATGTCATCTTTATGTCAAGTGTCATGTCTTATCCATCAATCAATCACTCACATCAATCAATCAAATGTCACATCACTCAAAGTGACGCTTGATTTGACGCTTGATGTGATGAACGACTTGACGTTAGATTTGACGCTTGATGTGATTTGCGTCGCCGCACTCGAATTCGAAATACGAATGCGCTCGCAATCACACTCGGGCTCGGGTTCGCTAATTCCAAATTAACGATTTTCCGTCGCGTCGCAATTAAGCGATTACGCCTAGCGAATTCACTATTCACGTCGCTAACGAATTAATTCTAAATTAATTCGTTCGCCCGAATTAAAATCTAATTTTAATTCCGCGTCGAAATCTAATTTCGTTTAATATATCGAATATATTAATTTAATCGATTAATTCCAAATTAATCGTTATCTCTCTCTAGACGATATTTTATCCTAGATAAAATATCTCCGTAATTAATCCTAGATTAATTTTCTCCTTCTTCTATATAATCCCAGATTATTAATGAGTACGAATTATGCGTCATCGGTGCATTATAGGGAAGCGACCCATGAGATCTCCGGATAAGTTGGCTATAAATACGGTCGTCGGTGTAACCGAATCACGTACGTACCAAGTACTACGTTCTACCGATTTACGAGACAAGGTCAACTCCTAGCAAAGCACCAAGTCATCCCAATTCTCCGGACATATCCAATTAAGATATTTAGATCTATATCAAGCGTAGTATACTTACGTATTGTGCATATCGGCCCAGTATCGGATAGTCACGTGTTAGGGCTGGGGCTGGATAAGTGTCTGCCCCGTCCGAAACACATATCGGATGTCTGGTAACTAGTCTCTATAATCGGATATTCATGACCTGGTCATAATATCACGATTGGATGCGCATCACTTAAGAGCACTAATACCGTATCCTGCGTGACATCATCTCCACTATGACTGGAGTGATACTTCCGTCTCGACATCACATCCAATACTCTACGACTCTCTGATAAACCCAGAAGTGGTAGACACAGAACCGGTTAAAGCCCCCAACCACCAAATCCAAAGTTTATCGATTATCGTAAGTATTAGCGATGCAAGTCTCAGGTTAAGACTATACACACCTACCTCGATTTCGGCCTCCCATAGACACATATTCATAATACCAATGGGATTCCGAAGGGGTCTATCCAGAGCGAAGCTGTTTCCCGTACCATCGGTGAAACACGACCTCCTATCGCACTTGCATAAGTCTCCAACACTTATATATGAGAACTATGCCGTTGTGCCCTCACAACGCGCACAAGTGCAATACTAGCCTATTCCGCATTATCGATGTCCAGTCTCGATAATACTACGGCTAGGGATATTTAATGATTAATCCTTCGTGGACTGATACTGTCTCATATCATCTCAATCCAGGAACTAATCATAGGGACCTCTCTTCATTATATATCTATGGTGATCTAATCACAAATGATGAGAGTGCAATTTCCTTGTTACATAGTTAATTTGCTACAACATCACAATGATTGTGCAAATAGTGACGCTATGGGTCATATTATCCAACAATCTCCCACTTGGCACGTAGCGAGTCACTCAAGTGTTCCAACACTTGAACTATGTAAGGTTCGCTCAAAATTGCTGATGAAAGGTTTTCGTCAGTGGATTTGTTTGATTATCGTCTGACGCGATTTATACGATCATCACATCGCCACGATGTATGATCCGAACGAATCAGATGATATAGAAGTATATATCTGGATCGTCGATGAGACCTTTAATTCTCTAGCGTGTGCTGACGCCTAGTTCAGCTGCTAACAGAACTATATCTAATCTAATTAGATTTATGTTCGATCCAAATGGCTTCTTCTGCTGCTTCAGCTGCAGCAATAATCCGTATCCGTATTTGTTGTTTATTCGGCAACAGTTATCTTGCTTGGAATATTTCAGCTCACTGTCCCGTTATTCAAACTTTATAGTACCGTAGTATTTAATAGTTTGGAAACTTGCAGCGGTGATCCCAGTCACTTCAAGTTCTCCTTCTCCATAGTTTTAAGACAGCATCTTTAGTTCTCTAAGATACTAACAGATGTTCTCAATTTCAATTTAGTGACTATCACTAGGATTGACCCGATTGTGACTCCATATGCTCGAAGCGTATGAGACACCAATACAAGTACATTTTAAATGTACGATTTCCCAGAGAGTGTTAACAACTCCAAATCTATCCCAGTAGATCTTTATTCCTTGAATAAAGGTTGTTACTCCCCAGAATTCTACGGAGAATTTTCTATTGAAAGAATATCTATGAAAGCCAAGCTTTCACCTTGTATTATGGGAATTTGACTGTTAGTGCGCCCTCCCACTAACCTCCTTATATACACAAGAATTATTTCGTTTTGAGTCAAATCATAAACTATTATGATTATTTCAAAACGACAGTTCCAAGAATCCTATGCTTGCATTGATCCCAACATGGATCGAATAACCCGCAAACCTTGTTTGTCGGTTATACAAAATCGTCAGAATGTTATAAACATTCTCCAAAAGGTTTCCTTTTCAGGAAAGCGATTTTGATTTATAACTGACACATTTCATAAATGAAATATACAGTTATTTTTAAGCATTTTCAAAATGGATTTACCATGGCAACAGGTAAAAGGTTGAACCGTTATTAACACAATGTTGATAACGATACCTTTCCGTCAAAAGCCCAGCTTTGTACGTTGGTATGTTGCCATCCATGTATGTCTTCCTTGAAGACGTTTAATGTACCAATAGGCACAATGTCTTATGGTACAACAACTAGTATCCGAAATAGTTGTTATACATGGAATCCATTTCGGATTTATGGCACTTTGCCATAACAGGGAGTCGATACCTCGTATCACTTCCTCTAAAACGTAGTCGGATGGTACACCACCATAAGATTGACATCTTCATGGGGCGAGATCAGAAACCCATACCCTAGGTTGTTTTCTGATTCTATCCGATCTACGAAGTTCTTGTGTATTTGAAGATTAATGGTATAGATTCATCATAGATGAACTATTTGTGTTCCATTAAGGACTTCGTGCCTTGAACAGTGTTACTCCGATTTTCATCGAGTATCACTATCCTCCCACTGACCACTGCATATCGGTATTCCTCTCAGGAAAACCGCATGGTGAGCAACAATTACATTGTTCTCATGTGGGATTTATAAGCACTATACTTAAGGTTTCCTTAGGATAACCTATTTAGGCACTTATCCAATTTGGGTCTTTTAGTTTGGTATTAACCAAACGCTATGCCTGACATACCCAGATTATCAGGAATGAGAAACCCCGTTTCTTTCCTGTTCATATCATATATGATATCTGTCAAACAGATTTATATGGAACCTTATTCTAAATAAGTTTTGCACTGTTAATACATGTCCCATTGAAGGAAATAGTAGCTCAGAGCGACTCGTGATAAACCTTATCATGTCCAACAAAATTCGGTTTTAGTTGGACACACCGTCTAACTGACGTATCTCGGGAGGAGTCCTCATATGAAAGAATACCGTACTCTTTCATGTACGTATGAAACTTACTGCTTAAGTAATTTCCATTACGGTCTAACCGTGGCGGAATAATACTATAGCCGATCTGTTAATTTACTTCGTGTCGAAACTTCAAAAGTTTCCGATCTGTGTTCTTCAAAAGAAGAAACACATAACCATAACGTAATGCCACATTCGTTAAGGTCACGAAATATTCATGTTCACATCTAGCCTAGCTAGATATGGGCCCACTAACTTCACCATGAATAGGGCTAACAGATCGGTGGCCCTTTTACTATTACCAAGTAAATAGTATTTTAGGTATTTAACCTAATAAACTAGATTCGTAGACCTTATTTGAATAGTCAAATCAGTCCTAGTACCCACTCTTCAAAAGTGTAGATATACGAGTCTTGTTCATTTGTGTCCTAGACAACAATGCCACAAATAAGTCTATTGATCACATCAATTTGAGCTATTTATTTGTCATTTTATATGTTTGAGATTTTATTATATTCAAAAATAAAATTCTGTTATTTACATCTAATGTATTTATCTCAGTATCATCTTTATATAATGAAACACTTTAGTGTTCTAGAATATAAAGGTTTATCCGCAACGGAGATTAAACACTGATATGGAGATAATGTCTCTAGTCAAACTAGTTACATTATAACATTTCCAAATTTAAGTACATACCCAAAGGGTAGTTCCTAAATTTAGGTATCTACGGTCGAAACAGCGACTTTCGTCCCGTTTCCGATTCGCAGAGAAATCTCGGCTTGAAGTCAGTATCCAGCTCACAGCGGATTCTGAACATCAATACATATATGTATTATGTACCACACTAAGTATTTAAAATCCAATTTTAATACTCGTAGTGAACATTACTTTGACAAGTATTTTCAAAGTTAGAGCCTCGCCCTTTCTTTAATTCCTTCGTGTCTTCCATATCTAAATGGTAGTCACTTTGGGATATGTTAATTATCTTTTCAATATTTCACAAACCTTTGGCCAAGCCTTGGGTTTCGGAATATCGAAACGATGTGCACCTAGTGCTACATGTCCAATTGCAAAATTTTGACTTTTCTCAACTAGAATAGTCAATTAATTCTCCAAGAATTATTAATTGCAATTTTAATACTTTTAAATCTAATGATAGATTTATTATAAGTATATTAATTAAGCACTAAAGTTATCATCACATAAATCTTCCAAAGACTTTATGCTCTACTATTTGCTTAATTATAGGCTTAGTCATAATAAGTTATTTTATCAAATAAATTAACCTATTATTATTCCCAATTGAATATTAAATCATTTAAAACATTTAATCCCAAGGATTATATATTTTAATATTTAACTTTTTCAATTCTTTCTTGATTTTATTAGTCCAACTATTTAATCAATTTTAATAAGGTACTATTATTATAATGATTACAATAATCCAATTATTTAATCAACTATAATTTTAATATTGATTACTATAATCTAATTATAAAATCAACTATCATTTTAATTCAATTATATTGATACTATAATCCAATTATAAAATCAACTATATATTGAATAAGTTTGTATATAGTCCAACTATATATATATATTTTAAAACAACGTAAAATATTGACGAATGATATTTGTTTGAGCGTGTACGGCGAGTAATTGAACGAATGTTGCAAATTCAATTCTTGCCTCCCACTATTTTTCGTCGAGTCTCTAACCCTCTGTGGAGTACTCGGGAAACCGCGTTTCCTAGTGGGCTGGGATCCTGTCAAATAACATACAACCTTGACTTTGGCCAACAAGCTGTATGCTACTTAACCAGGTAGATCTCACAGATCAATTGGATCCAATCCAATTCCCAGATCCGGTTAGGTGGACATCCAAGTCCTAAACATATTATTATGCCAATGTATCTAATACATTTTCTAACCTTATCCTCCGAATCATCTAGGCCTTGGCTTGGCACAACAAACCTAATGACTCCAGTTAAGCGGGACCCATTGACAAGGAAAGTTTCGTAATCAATGTCTTTGGACAAGAAGTGATCTTGACTTTGGCCAACAAATCACAACTTGGACTAGACACCGATGTGGAACAAAACTCTCATGATTCAAATACATCCAATTGACATGGTCTTGACTTTGGCCAACAAACCAATGCCAATCAGATCTTGAACAAGAATCATTCAATGGAAGGATAATCGCTTAATATTAAACGAGGGTTTTTCGCGTGCAAATTGGCTACCAATTTAATTATCTTTGTTAGGTCTCATCATCATACACCTTAAGCATGCATTCTAAACACATAATAAAGCGAGTATGAAATAAAATAATAACGATATGCGGATGGATATTTAACACATTGATCCTAGATCAAATCTCTCCCTTTCTCACTCAAGCTAGCACTAGTATTACTTCTACCCGTTACACTACACTTCTAAAGAAACCTCATATACATAGAGGGGAATAGGTGAGAAGAGAATACAAGAGAAAGAAGGTGATAAGGCTGGACACGCAGGTCCAATTAATAAATCGAATTTATTACAACAATTTCTAAAATTGCCCACCCATCTAATATCCATCCGATATACATTATTCATTCAACACAACCAAGTATTCACACATATAAGCATGCTATCAATCAATCTAATCAAATTAATTAATCTGATAATTAAGTGATCATCCAATGTTCAAACAACGATTTGATTTTGATCGAGTCAAACTCGTTTTTGCGAATAAGTACTTAAAGTACGAATTCATGAATTAAATTAAACTACATTATTAAATCTAATTTAACATGTATTTAAAACTAATTCACTATTCAATTCAAATTAAACATTACACTTTATTTAATAAACCTTTTACGATTTAAATTCCAAATCTAATCGTAACGCGTCTCAAAGACCGATTAACGTCCAACGTCAATTCAATTAAAGTCCAATGGGCTTTTGATTGATTTCTTAAGGCATGGACTTTTGGTCAACTCGGGTCAAACCGATAACCAAAGTCCAATCCGGGATTTACCCCATAAGCCCATAAATCAATCTTGGCCCATTAGGCCCAATTGAACTTTAAAGGTTCATTAAGTCGCATTTGGGCTTTATGGTTAAGGTTTTAGGCCCAATTGGATCCAATCCATTTGGCCTAAACCAAACTTGATAAATCAAGCCCAATTGGCCCAAATACAACATTAAAAGCCCAAATCCAATTTAAAGCCTAAATAACTAAATTACATGAATCCAATTCCGCAACTTAATTACCTAAAGTGCATTACATGATTAATCGACTAAAACAATATTTCTAAAACACAATATTACTCCAATTAATCATGCTAAATTCATTATCACATGTCAAACACACAATATGAAAAATCAAACCCATTTACATGCTTTTAAGTCTCGGCCAAAAGAGGGATTTTGTGTCCGATTCGGTTTCGATCCAATCGAACCTACAATCGACATCAAATCACCATCCTAAATGATTTCACACACATCCAATGTCACAAAATCAAAAAATCCAAGACATTAGGGCATTACATGCATTCGGCCAAGGTAAGGATTTGGGGATTTTTGTCCAATTCGAAATCCAATCCAATTCGATTCAAATTAACGTCAACCTAATCGATTCTAACTCATCAAATGAATCAAAAATCAAAAAATCCAAGATCCCAAAATTCAATACATATTCGGCCAAGGCATTAAATTTGGGGAAAATAATTCCAAATCATTTTTCGTCAAATTAGTCCAACCAAAATGAAATTAAACATGTTATAAACATACTCAAACAAACAATTCATTCAAATCATGCTCAAATCACATTTACCCAAATTTTAAATCCCTAAAATTTCATGCTTGCAACTATAGCTCTGATACCATTGTTGAGTTTCTATTAGGTCCCAAGATCAAATCAAAGCATGAAAACATGAGTGAATACACCAACGGAGGTAGCGGAATACTCACATCGATCGGTTGAGTCGATTTGGAGACGGAATCAAGCCCAAAAACTTACTGCCAAGGGCGCCAATATACTGCAGTTCACTGCCTAGCAAAACAGAATTTTGGATGAAGAAACGGAGCTCCAAGCTTCGTCCGACGGATCCCGGCTCATGGGTGAACCTCCCTAACACCTTAGCAATGTTCGCAAGTGTGCTAGCACTTGATTTCATCAAATGAAAACCACTCATTGCCCCCTACATTCACGGTTTTGGTGACCAAAAACCAGAAAACTTGCCCTTTGGGCGTGAGAAAGGAGAAGAATTTGAGGAGAGAAAAATGTGTATATAATCAAAGCATTTGCATTTCAAGTGTAATATATACACTTTTGTGAATTTCAATAATTTCACATGCATTTGCATTTCATTTGCTTTATTAAAAAGTCAAACTCATAAAAGCCATCAAGTACCATCAACTTTAAGTCATGTCATCTTTATGTCAAGTGTCATGTCTATCCATCAATCAATCACTCACATCAATCAATCAAATGTCACATCACTCAAAGTGACTTGATTTGACGCTTGATGTGATGAACGACTTGACGTTAGATTTGACGCTTGATGTGATTGCGTCGCCGCACTCGAATTCGAAATACGAATGCGCTCGCAATCACACTCGGGCTCGGGTTCGCTAATTCCAAATTAACGATTTTCCGTCGCGTCGTAATTAAGCGATTACGCCTAGCGAATTCACTATTCACGTCGCTAACGAATTAATTCTAAATTAATTCGTTCGCCCGAATTAAAATCTAATTTTAATTCCGCGTCGAAATCTAATTTCGTTTAATATATCGAATATATTATTTAATCGATTAATTCCAAATTAATCGTTATCTCTCTCTAGACGATATTTTATCCTAGATAAAATATCTCCGTAATTAATCCTAGATTAATTTTCTCCTTCTTCTATATAATCCCAGATTATTAATGAGTAAAGATATGCGTCATCGGTGCATTATCGGGAAGCGACCCATGAGATCTCCGGATAAGTTGGCATAAATACGGTCGTCGGTGTAACCGAATCACGTACGTACCAAGTACTACGTTCTACCGATTTACGAGACAAGGTCAACTCCTAGCAAAGCACCAAGTCTACCCAATTCTCCGGACATATCCAATTAAGAATATTTAGATCTATATCAAGCGTAGTATACTTACGTATTGTGCATATCGGCCCAGTATCGGATAGTCACGTGTTAGGGCTGGGGCTGGATAAGTGTCTGCCCCGTCCGAAACACATATCGGATGTCTGGTAACTAGTCTCTATAATCGGATATTCATGACCTGGTCATAATATCACGATTGGATGCGCATCACTTAAGAGCACTAATACCGTATCCTGCGTGACATCATCTCCACTATGACTGGAGTGATACTTCCGTCTCGACATCACATCCAATACTCTATGACTCTCTGATAAACCCAGAAGTGGTAGACACAGAACCGGTTAAAGCCCCCAACCACCAAATCCAAAGTTTATCGATTATCGTAAGTATTAGCGATGCAAGTCTCAGGTTAAGACTATACACACCTACCTCGATTTCGGCCTCCCATAGACATATTCATAATACCAATGGGATTCCGAAGGGGTCTATCCAGAGCGAAGCTGTTTCCCGTACCATCGGTGAAACACGACCTCCTATCGCACTTGCATAAGTCTCCAACACTTATATATATGAGAACTATGCCGTTGTGCCCTCACAACGCGCACAAGTGCAATACTAGCCTATTCCACATTATCGATGTCCAGTCTCGATAATACTACGGCTAGGGATATTTAATGATTAATCCTTCGTGGACTGATACTGTCTCATATCATCTCAATCCAGGAACTAATCATAGGGACCTCTCTTCATTTATATATCTATGGCGATCTAATCACAAATGATGAGAGTGCAATTTCCTTGTTACATAGTTAATTTGCTACAACATCACAATGATCTGTGCAAATAGTGACGCTATGGGTCATATTATCCAACACAGCAAACATATCCGGGGATCTCATGGGTCACTTCCCAAAGATTCACCGATGATGTATGACTCGCACTTTATTAATCTGGGATTAATTAAAAGAGAGAAAATTAATCTGGGATTAATTATAAAGATATTTTATCTAGGATAAAATATCATTTAAAGAGAGAGAACGATTAATTTGGAATTAATCGGTAAATTAATATATTCGATATATTAAACGAAATTGGGCCAAAATAGCGTTCAGATCGCAGTCGCATTCGAACGCTAACTCGAATGCTACTCGAACGCATATTTTTTTGTGAAAACTCGTTCGAATGCCAATCGAACGCCAACGAATGGATGCTTTCTGGAATGATCCCGTTTGAACCCAACAAGAACGTGACTCGAACATTTGCTCTCTGGAATGCTTCCGTTGGAACCCATAAAAGAACGTGCACTAACGCCACACGTTCGAACCCTGAAACGAACGCACCACGAACGCTTGTCTGATGCACAGCAGCCAGAAACCAATCCAATTGCACAAAGATCTTCATGAAAGATTATAACTCAATTGAACTTGTTTTGTCACGGATGCATGCCAATAAAAAAAGGCGTTAACAATCTCCCCATTTGGCATTCCGTGACAAAACACTACCTAATTCAGAGACTACGGTAATAGACCCAAAAATCAAAATAGTCAACTGTCAACTATCAAAACTGTGACTTATTACAAATGGACTTGATCTAACACCTAACAAGTAGTCTTGAAAATCAGTGCCACCACAGCAACATACCTGCTACCTGAAACATCCACAAACAATAACATACCGTGAAAAGCATTGGGATAATCAAGTAGAACATAAAGCAGGTAAAAATCTCATGTCTCATGCATGTATAAATTAGATTTTAATTCTGGCGAATGAGTTAATTTAGAATTAATTCGTCAACGACGTAAATAGTAATTATGCTTGGCATGATTATTTAATTAAATTAGATTTAATTACGTCACAACGAAAATTCGTTAATTTGGAATTAGTGAACCCGAGCCCGGGAGTGATTGCGAGCGCATTCACATTTCGAATTCGAGTGCGGCACGCAAGTCACATCAAGCGTCAAATCGCTTGTCACATTAAGCCTCAAATCATTAGTCACTTTGAGTGATGTGACAACTTGTCACTTAATTGATTGAATGATGTGACTTGATGAGAGTTGTTGGAAGCTTTTAAAGCTTGTACTTGTTTATTTTTTGGAAATCAAATATAATATATCTTTATTTGATTTTTTGAAAATCAAATAGGTGTATTTGATACACATTTTCTCACCAACCATCTCCTCTCTCTCTTCACTCTCTTCTCCTCTCTCTTTCACGCCCAAAGTGGGCAATTTTCTTCTTCAAAAATTTGGTCACTGCCGTGACAGTGAATGGAGAAACAATGGTGTTTTGTGGCAAAAACATCAAGAGCTAGCACTCTTAGAGACAAACGAAGGTGATAAGGAAACTCACCAGTGTGCATGGAATTATACACGAAAGCTTGGAGCTTCATGAAGACCACACATGGCCGAATTCTTTGAAGACCAAAACAGTCCACTGCCGAGCCTTAGAGGAGGGAGAAGCTTGGATTTTTGTTCTTCGTCGCATCGTTCAACCGATCATTGTGAGTATTCTGCATCTCCTTGATGTATTCGCACTTGTTTCTTGCTTGAAAATCGATCCTCGGGACTTAGAGATTTCCCAACAATGGTATCAGAGCGAGTAAATGCATGAAACTTGATTTAGGGTTTAAAATGGGTAAATTGATTTTTTTGCATGATTTGGTTAAATTGTTTGATTGAATATGTTTAAATGATGTTTAATTGAAGATTGATTAGATCAATTTCAAGAAAAATTATTTGGAACAAATTTCCCCAAAATCCTTAGCTTGGCCGAATGGATGATGCCCTATTTTGTCTTGGAATTTTTTGTTTCGTTGATCATTGGATGACTTGAAACGATTGGGGAAATGTTGATTGTGGATTTAATTTGATTGAAACCGAATCAAACATTAGAAACCCTAAATTGACAAGACTTTAAAAGCATGAAATGGGTTTGATTTTATGAAAATATGTTGGACATGTTTTAATGTTGATGAGCATGATTAGTTGTATAAATTGATGATTTGGAAATGTTGATTTATGTGATTAATTATGTAATACACTTTAGGTTAACTAGATTATGAAATTGGAATTTTGTGATTTAATTAATTGGGCTAATTTTGGAAATTGGGCTTGAAAGTTGTTATTGGGCTTTAATGGGCTTGGTTGTACCAAGATAGGTTTAGGCTAAATTGGTTTGATCCAATTGGGCCCGAAACCACTTCCGTAAAGTCCAAATGCGACTAATGGACCTTTAACTTTAATTGGGCCTAAATTGGTTTCAAAAGCATATGAGGGTGATTCCTTTAAATGGGCTTTAGTCTTTGGGTTTGACCCATGTTGACCAAAAGTCTATGCCTTCAGAAATTAATTGAAAGCCCATTGGACTTTAATTAAATTAACGTTGGACGTTAATCGGGCTTTGAGACCCGTAACGATTAAATTTGGAATTTAAGTAGTAAAGGTTCGTAATAAAGTGTAATATTTGATTTGGAATTAAATAGCAGATTAGTATTAAATACAAGTTAAATTGGATTTAATATTTTAGTTTAATTTAATTCAAGAATTCGTACTTTGAGTACTTATTCGCAAAACGAGTTTGACTCGCGCAAATTCAAATCGTTGTTTGAACATTGGATGGTCATTAATTATCAGATTAATTAATTTGATTAGATTGATTGATAGCATGCTTGTGTGAATACATGGTTGCGATGCATGAATAATGTGTATCGGATGGATATTAGATGGGTGGGGCAATTTTAGAAATTGTTGTAATAAATTTGGAATTTATTAAATTGGACCTGCGTGTCCAGCCTATTACCTCCATACTCTTTGTATTTCTCTTCTCACCTATTCCCCTCATTGTAAATGAGGTTTCTTTAGAAGTGTAGTGTAACATATAGAAGTAAATATTTGTGCTAGCGGGAGAGAGGAAATAGAGAGATTTGATCTAGGATCAATGTGTTAAGTATCCATCTGCATATCATTATTATTTATTTATATGCGCTTTATTATGTGTTTAGAATACATGTTTAAGGGTGTATGATGATGAGACCTTAACAAAGATAATAAATTGGTTGCCAATTTGCACGTGAAAAACCCTCGCTATAATATTAAGCGTCTTTCCTTCCATTGAGTGATTCTTACTCAAGATCCAAGACTGGCATTGGCTTGTTGGCCAAAGTCAAGGCCTTTGTCCGTCGCAAATGTGTTTGAATCACGAAGGCTTTGTTACATATTGGTGTCTTGTCCAAGTCGTGATTTGTTGGCGAAAGTCAAGATCACTTCTTGTCCATCGATATTGATTACGAAGCTTTCCATGGTTAATGGGTTTCGCTTAACTGGGATCATTAAGTTTGTTGTGCCAAAGCCAAGACTTAATTGATTCAGAGGAAAAAGGTTAGGGAATATATTGGATATATTGGCATTTATAAGATATATGTTTCGGACTTGGATATCCACCTACTGGATCTAGGAATTGGATTGGATCCAATTGATCTTAGAGATCTACCTAGTTAAGTATCATACAATTTTTTGGCCAAAGTCAAGATTGTGTGTTATTTAACGGGATCCTAGCTCACTAGGAAACACGGTTTCCCGAGTACTCGACAGAGGGTTAGAGGCTCGCTGAAAAATAGTAGGAGGCAAGTATTAAATTTGCAATATTCGTTTAATTACTTGCCATACGCGCTCAATCAAATATCATTCGTCAAATAAATTAAATGTTAGTTGGACTAATATTTAAATCGTTGTTTTAAAACAGTTGGACTATATTCAAACTATTTTAATTAATAGTTGATTTTATAATTGGATTATAGTAATCAATATAATTGAATTTTAACAAATCAAAAGTATAGTTGATTATATAGTTGGACTATAGTAATCATTATATTTTATAGTACCTGACATCGTTGATTAAATAGTTGGACTATTTGAATCAAGATTAAATTGAAAGATTAGTGTTTAAAACATAATCCTAGGGAAAATGTGTTTAAACGACTTTAATTTTTCAAATTGGGAATATAATTTCATGATAGTCCTGAAAACTATTAAGTTACTTTATTGGATAAAATAACATATTGGGCCTAAGCCCGGAGTTAAGCAAATAGTAGAGCATGATCTTTGGAAGATTCATGTAATGATAACTTTAGTGCTTAATCCATTATACTTGTCAAATAGACTCCTTAATTTCTTAATCAGAACTAAAGATTAGATCCTTAAAGTATGATAATGAAATTGAAGGATCTTCATAGATCTATTCTTAGATCTTAGAAGTATTAAATTGCAATAGATAACTCTTGGAGAGTTAATGGCTATTCTCAAGGAGACAAAGCCAAAGTTTACAAAAAGGCAAGAAGCGCAAGACGCACCTTACTTCGATATTCTAGAAACCCAAGACTTGGCCAAAGGCTTCTAGAATGTGGAGAAGGGCAAAGGCAAAATCATTATAATCTTCTAAGAAGATAAAAGACATATCCCAATATGTCTATCTAAACTGTGGCAGACGGGGTCACTGAAGCGTGACTCCTGTATGGACAAGACAGACATGAAGGAATAAAAGAAAGGCAAGGCCCTGACTTTAAAGATGTTTGTCATAAATATGTTCACTACTAGTATTAAAATTGGATTTTAGATACTAAATAGTGGTACATGAACATATGTACTAATTTACAACATCTGCTTATTAGCAGGATACTGACTTCAGATGAGATTAATCTGTGAATCGGAAACGAGACAAAAGTCGCTGTTTCAACCGTAGATACCTAAATTTAGGAACTACCCTTCGGGTGTGTACTTAAATTAGGAAACTGTTATAATGTAACTAGTTTGACTAGAAACATTATCTCTATATCGAGTATAACTCGTTGCGAGTATACCTTTATATTCTAGAACACTAAAATATTTTATTTTATAAGGATGATATTGAGATAAACACATTAGATGTGAATAATAGTATTTATATTTTGAATATAAATAAAATCTCAAACATATAACATGACAAACTAATAGCTCAAAGTGATTTGATCAGATGAGATTTGTTTGTGGCAGTATTGTCTGGGACACATTAAACAAGACTCGTATATCCACACTTTCGAAGAGTGGATACTTGGACAGATTTGATTCCATTCAAATACAGTCTATGAATCTAGTTTATTGGACAAAGTGCCTAAAATACCTTTTTACTTGGTAAAAATATAAGTGCCATCGATCTGTTACCCCTCGTTCATAGTGACGTAAGTGGGCCCATGTCTAGCTAGGCTAGATGTCGATATGAATATTTCATGACCATTACGGACGTGGCATCACGATTATGGTTATGTGTTTCTTTTGAAACATAAATCGAAAACTTTTAGAGTTTCGACACGAAATAGATGAACAGATCGGCTAAAGTATTAAACCATCACGGTTTGACCATGATGAAAATACTTAAGCAGTAAGTTTCTCAAATACTTGAAAGAGTATAGTATTCTTTCAATGAGGACTCTTTCCGGAACACGTCAGTTTGACGTTGTGTCCGAACAGAGACACCGAATTTTATTGGCTATGATAAGGTTAATCATGAGTCACTCTGAGCTACCATTTCCTTAATGGATAAGCATTAACAGTGCAATACTTATTTTAAATAAGGTTCCATGAAAATCTGTTTGACAGACCTCATATTAGATATGAACAGGAAAGAAACCGTGCTTTCTCACTCCTGATGATTTGGGAATGCTAGGCATACGTTTGGATGATACCAAACTAGAACCCAAATTGGATAAGTGCCTAATTGTAGGTCGGAGAGAGTCAGAGAACAAACTGGGGTATGTGTTTCTGATCTCACCTCATAAAGATGTCAATCTTTTGGGGAATACCAACCGACTACGTATGAGGAAGTGATACAAAGTATCGATTCCCTATTATGGAAATGTGCCATGAGTCCGAAATGGATTCCATGTAAACCAACTATGTTTGGATACTAGTTGTCGTACCGCAAGGCATTGTGCCTATTGGTACTATATGTGTCTTCAAGGAAGACGTACATGGAAGGCAACATACCAATATACTATAAGCTAGGCTTATAGCGGAAAGGTATCGTTATCAACATTGTGTCGATTACGACGAAACCTTTCACCTGTTGCTACGATAATTCCATTTGGATAATGCTTGCTGATGCTGTATGTTTCATTTATAAAATATGTCAGCTGAACGTCAAAGCTGCTTTCCTTAACGGAAACCTCTTGGAGGATGTTTACAACATCCTGACGGTTTTATCGTATCAAAACTAGCAAACAAGGTTTGCAGGTTATTCAATCCATGTTTGGATTGAAGTAAGCATTAAGTTCTTGGAACTGATGTTTTGATGTAATCATAATGATGTATGATTTAATTCAAAAAAAATATAATTCTTATGTATATAAGGAGGTTAGTGGGAGCGCACTGAAAGTGACTGTCCTAAATAATGATAATATGTCATTTCTTGGAAATGATATTCCCATAAGATAATCTGTGAAAGCTTGGCTTTCATGAAAATTCTCCGTAGAATTCTTGGGAGAAATAACCTTTATTCTAGGAATAAAGACCTACTGGGATAGATTTAAAGTTGTTAAAACTCTCCGAGAACTCGCACATAGAAAAATGTACGTGACCTGGTGTCTCATACGCTTTGAGCATATGGAGTCACAAACAGGTCAATCCTAGTGATGGTCACTGGATTGATATTAAGAACATCCGTTAGTATCTTAGATAACTAAGGATGATGTCTTAAACTATGGAGAAGGAGAACTTCAAATGACTGGGATCACTGCTGTAAGTTTCCTAAACCGATAAATACGACTATAAGTCGGAATAACGGTACTATACAGTTTGAATAACGGAACAGTGAGTTGGAAATCTTCCATGCAATATATTGTTACCGAACAAACAAAAAATGTGGGTTATTGCTGCAGCTGAGGCAGCAATAGAAGCCATCTGGGTCAATAACAAATCTAATTAGATTAGATATAGTTCTGTTTGCAGCTGAGCTAGGCTACAACGCAGACTAAAGAATTAACGGTCTCATCAACGATCCAGATATATACTTTGACTATTCATCTGATTTGTTCGGATCATACATCGTGGTGATGTGATGATCGTATAAATCGTATCAGACGATAATCATACAAATCCGCTGACGAAAGCTTTTCCTCAACAGTTTGAGCGAACCGTACATAGTTCGGGTGGTAGACACTCGAGTGACTGTCTATAGGCCAAGTGGGAGATTGTTGGATAATTATGACCCACAACGTCACTATTTGTACAGATCATGGTGTTGTTGTACAAATTAACTATGTGACAAATGAGATTGCTTTCTTATCATTTGTGATTAGATCACCTAGATGTATAAATGATAGGAGGTCCTTATGATTAGTTCCTGGATTGAGACGATATGAGACAGTATCAATCCATGAAGGTATAATCATTAAATATCTATAGTCAGAGTATTATCGAGATTGGACATCGATAAATGCGTAAAAGACTAGTATTACACTTGTACGCGTTGTGAGGGCACAATAGCATAGTTCTCATATATTTGGGTGTTGGATACTCATGCAAGTGTAATAGGAGGTTGTGTTTTACCGATGGTACGGAAAACAGCTTCGCTCTGGATAGACCCCTTCAAAATTCCATTGGTAGTATGACTATGTGTCTATGTAAGTCCAAAATCAGGGTAGGTGTATTTGGTCTCAACCTGAGACTTGCACCGCTAATACTTGCGACAATTAATATGCTTTGGTTTTGGTCGTCCAGGGCTTTAACAGGTTCTGTGTACGCCTCTGCTGGGTATATTGAGAATCGTAGTGTATTGGGTGTGATGTCAAGACGGAAGTATCACTCCAGTCATAGTGGAGATGATGTCACGTAAGATACGGTACTAGTACTCTTAAATGCTGCAGCTATCGGGATATTATGACTAGGTCATGTATATCCGATTATAGAGACTAGTTACCAGACATCCGACATGTGCTTCATACGGGACAGACACAATTCCATCCCCAGGCCTAGCATATGACATCCGATACTGGATTGACATACACGATACTACGTATACTACACCTGATATAGATCGCTTATTCCTGTAAGCATGTTTCTGGAGAATTGGGTAGGCATAATGCTTTGCTAGAAGCCAACCTTGTCTTGTAAATCGGTAAAACCGTAGTACTAGGTATGTACGTGTTCGGTTAGTCCGACAACAAAATTTACTGCCAATATATCCGGGGATCTCATGGGTCGCTTCCCGAAGATTCACCGATGACGTATGACTCGCACTTTATTAATCTGGGGTTAATTAAAAGAGAGAGAAAATTAATCTGGGACTAATTATAGAGATATTTTATCTAGGATAAAATATCATTTAAGAGAGAGAACGATTAATTTGGAATTAATCGGTAAATTAATATATTCGATATATTAAACGAAATTGGATTTCGACGCGGAATTAAAATTAGATTTTAATTCGAGCGAACGAGTTAATTTTGAATTAATTCGTCAACGAGGTAAATAGTAATTATGCTTAGCATGATTATTTAATTAAATTAGATTTAATTACATCGCAACGAAAATTCGTTAATTTGGAATTAGTGAACCCGAGCACAGAAGTGATTGCGAACGCATTCGCATTTCGAATTCGAGTGCGACACGCAAGTCACATCAAGCGTCAAATTGCTAGTCACATCAAACGTCAAATCATTAGTCACTTTGAGTGATGTGACAACTTATCACTTGATTGATTGAATGATGTGACTTGTTGGAAGTTGTTGGAAGCTTTTAAAGCTTGTACTTGTTTGACTTTTTTGAAAGCAAATATAATATATCTTTATTTGATTTTTTGAAAATCAAAGAAGTGTATTTGATACACCTTTTCTCACCAACCATCTCATCTCTCTCTTCACTCTCTTCTCCTCTCTCTTTCACGCCCAAAGTGGGCAATTTTCTTCTTCAAAAATCTGGTCACTGCCGTGACAGTGAAGGGAGAAACAATGGTGTTTTTGTGGCAAAAATATCAAGAGCTAACACTCTTAGAGACATACGAAGGTGATAAGGAAACTCACCCATGTGCATGGAATTATACATGAAAGCTTGGAGCTTCATGAAGACCACACATGGCCGAATTCTTTGAAGACCAAAATAGTCCACTACCGAGCCTTAGAGGAGGGAGAAGCTTGGATTTTTGTTCTTCGTCGCATCGCTCAACCGATCAAAGTGAGTATTCCGCAGCTCCTTGATGTATTCGTATTTGTTTCTTGCTTGATAATCGATCCTCGGGACTTAGAGATTTCCCAACAGTCTGGACTTAGAGAGTCTAATAATATAAAGTATACTCGTTGAGCACTTGGGTAGCCGATAATATTTGATAATAAATAATATTTGATATTATAATTATTAATTAAAATAATTAAGTATTATTGTATAACATTAATTATTTAGTTTGATTCAATTAGATTAATTGGATTCATCCAAAATCATACAAGGCCTTGTGGTAATTTCATAAGTATCTCTACCATTGGAGGATATTTTGATAATTACAAATGTATAATAATAGGTGTATATTTCTTGATTTATTGGATTAAATCAAAGTGGTAGATAATAAACTAATCCATTTATTAAATTTTATCTTGATTTAATTGGATTAAATCAAAGTGATAGATAAAGATTATTAGGCACACCTAATTATATATATTTGGACAAATTGAATTAAGCTCATCTAAAAATTGATTAAGACTTTTATTAATTAAACCTGCATAAATTTTGTTATAAAAAGCAAGCTTGAGTAAGTTTTTAATTAAGCTTGAGCTTAAGAAAGTTAAGTTTGTAAAAGTTAAAACAAGCAAGATTTAGAAATATTAGCTTAAGTAAAAAAAAATGTTTAGAGAAGTTTTGGAAGTTCTCTACAATATTTCAATAAGGAGAAATCAAGATTGGATATTGAAATCAAGTTTGCTAGCATTGGAATCAAGATTAGAACTTATAGTCAAACTTGCTAACTTTGGAAGTTCTCTATAACATTTCAACAAGGTGAAAAAGATTAGATCTTGGAATCAAACTTACTATGTGAGTTTGATCTTCTCTAAAACTATGTTTTCATTAGTGAGTTGTATCCATTAATGAAGCATATATTGATGTATTATATATTGGATACATAATAACATAGTTTGATGTTGAAATTAAGTCAATGAATTGTGTATGGATGTTTTGTAAGCACAAACACAATATGCTTGTAATTGAGTCAAAATGTTCATGTTGGACATGAAACATTAAATTAGAGTTTTGAACTTTAGATAATAGCTTGTAAATATGGCTGCCATTTTAGAATCACTTGACCACATTTGGGTGACCTAGAATTGTTCACGAGTCACTTTATTGTAGGATTCTATTTTTGTTTATGTTTTAATTCAAAGAAATACATATATGTCTTTAGAATACATGTATTTTTATTATATAACATGTGTTGATGTTGGTTTTGATGTTAAAATTAGTTTTTTTTGGGTGTATTGAAGTGTTTGGAGAAAATTGAAAGTGTTTTGAATTGGATTCAAGGTAAATTTGCTCCCTGTCAATATTTTACACAGGACAGCATCTCGAATAAGGTCTCTGGCATCACGACACTCAACTCTTAGAGCTTCAGGCGTCGCGATGCCGAGTATTTACAGATTAGACATTGTGACTCCCAAGCATGTGCGTCGCGACACGCCGAGAATTATTGCCCATGAGCGTTGAAACTTCATTTTATCTGTTCTGGAGTTTCCATATTCCGATTCGGCCCCGATTTTTTTCTACGGACTCGTAACGAAATATAGTATTCCATAAAATAATTTAAAAATACGTCTATGCTTGATATACATGGGTTCACTATAAGAAAATTTATTTTTAATGTCCAAATATTTAGCGTCGATAACAATATTCGATGCCAATGTCAAATTTTAATATCGAAAATAATTTTCGACACCAAATGGTTTATTTTTAACGTCGAATATGAAAAACGATGCTAAAAGTAGTAATTTTAGCGTCGAAAATATGTCGATGGTAAAGGTTTTCAACTATTCCCATTACCTTTAGCGTCAAAATAATTTACGACGCTAAAATTACTACTTTTAGTGTCGAATATGTCATTTTGATGCTAAAAATTTGACATTTAGAGTCGACTATTTTGCTTCGTTAAAGGTTTATGACAATACCACCGATAGTCCTTTAATTTTTAGATTCGAAATTTAATTTCGACCCTAAAAATTGGACATTTAGCGTCGAATTGGAGGACTTCAATGTTAAAACTATATTAAAATACGGCACCACCAACCCTTCTTCCCCCTCTGCCTTTTCTCTTATCCTTTGCAATCTTACTCTCTCATCTATAACCTCATAACTCTCCTATAAATTTTCAATAAAACTGTAATTAATTTTCCATAAGGTAAATTTTCTTTCATATATCTTATTATTTTTCTTTATATTTGCAAAGAAAAATATATATCTCACTTAAGTATTTCAGTATAATCTTTCTAAAAAATTATGGTTTTCATTTTTTATAATTATGTTTATTATATACTTTGTGTTAGTGGTTTATGATGCATATATGTAGATTTGTTAATTAAGTAAATATATTTTATTTTGTAACTAATTAATTAATTAACTGAATATATATGTGTGTGCTTAAATAAATAATTAATGAATTGGTGATGTTAATGAGTGTAATATGATGTCTAATAATTATATATTTATATCTAGATATTTGGCTGAAATAGATAGAAATTGGATGAGCTCAGTGGATAGATTGAGTGTTGAATACCGTAATGGAGTGTATGAGTTCATGAAATCGGCAGAGCAACACTTTGATGCATAAGGTCGTGTTCAGTGTCCATATATAAATTATTTGAATAGGAAAAAGGAAACAGTTAGATGAAGCTCATAATCATTATACATGTCAGGAATATCACCAACTTACCGTACGTGGATTTATCACGGTGAACAGTTTAATTCTCAATCACGGTTTATTGATTCCGGTGTGAAAGGAGCAATAGTTACAATCAACCTGCAAATGATGAGATAACTGATCCTTTGCATGACTTACAAGGTCCACAAGTTGGTCATAGTGTTAGCGGTTACATACCAGTGTTAGGTGGAAATTTTCAAAATTTATTTAGTGAACTACTTGATGAGGCAAAAAAAATTTCATTTGAATGTGCTGGAATATCGATCTTGAATTTCGTTGTGAAATTATTACACATTAAAGTGATCAACGAAACGATCAACAGAAGTATCGATATGATGCTAGACTTACTGAGGAAAATGTTACCGATTGGAATCAAATTACCTAAGTCGTATTACGAGGCAAAGAAAATATTACATGATTTGGAAATGTGGTATGAATCCATTCACGCTTGTAAGTATGATTGTGTATTATTTCATACCGAGTATGAATCACTTGAATATTGTCCGATATGTGGTGAAAGTCGATACAAAGTCTGTGGTATGGGGAAGAAAGTGTCTCAGAAGATATTACGATATTTCCCATTAACGCCCAGGCTGCAGCGGTTGTTCATGTCACGACATACAACGACTGACATGGTGTGGCCTCATGAAAAGAGGATCGGTGCGGAGGGCATACTTAGACATCCTGTGGATGGAATTGAGTGGAAGGAATTTGATGACATGTACCCCTGTTTCACTGAGGACCCCGCAATGTCAGGTTAGGTCTCACATCCGATGGTTTTAACTCGTTTGGGAATATATACAACTCTTACAGCATGTGGCTCGTTATTGTTAGTCCATATATCTTACCTCATTGGAAATGTATGAATGATTTGTTCATGTTTATGTCATTGCTTATCCATGATCGACGTTCCCCTGGTAAAAATATGAATATTTACTTGAGACCATTGATCGAGGAGTTACAAATATTATGGAATGTGGGCGTGCATACATATGATGTAGCCACTCAGCAGTATTTTCATATGCATGCTGCATTATTATGGATCATTAATGATTTTTCAACTTATGGTTCATTATCTGGATGGAGCACTAAGAGATACATGGCATGTCCAGTTTATGCGGATCAAACACCTTCACAATGGTTACGGAATAAAATGGGATACACAGGGCACATGAGATTTCTTGAGTTAAGTCATCATTGACGGAGAAGTAAATTATTCAATGGTCAACAAGAACCTCAGAGTATGCCTAGTCCATTGTCTGGATTTGACATACTTTGCTAACATCAACGTCTCAGAGACAGCACACCAAAGAAACATCCTAATAATAGAGATAAAAATCGAAAACATCAACTAAAAGAGTTGAATTGGACAGGAAAGAGTATTTTCTTTGAGTTAGAGTATTGGGGGAGTCTGGGTTTGCGACATAACTTGGATGTAATACATATAGAAAAAACATATGCGAGAGTTTAGTGGGCACACTGTTCAATATTTCAGGTAAGACGAAAGACATTGTAAATGCTAGATTGGACCTACAAGATCTTAGAATTCGCAGTGACTTACATTTACAGGTCACTCCTGGAGGTCTTATTAAGCCACCTGCTAGTTACATGCTAACTCAATCAGAGAGAAAATCATTCTGTGATTGGTTGAAAATGGTTAAATTTCCTGATGATTATGCATCGAATATTGGACGTTGGGTCAGGGGTGATACAATAACTGGGTTAAAGAGTCACGACTACCATGTGCTTCTGGAGATTCTCCTTCTTGTTGGCATTCAACTTTATTTTCCACAGAATGTATGCAACGTCGTACTTGATTTATGTGGCTTCTTTAAACAATTATGTCAGAGGACATTAACCACGTCTGTTATTGACGAACGTGAGTGAGGAATTGTGATAATCTTATGCAAGTTGGAGGAAATATTTCCACCCATTTTGTTGATGTGATGGTACATCTAGCCGTGTATTTACCTTCCGAAGCTAGGAAGGGAGGTCCCGTCAATTATAGATATATGTACCCCATTGAGAGATAATATACAACTTTAAATATTACATTCTTAAATTTGATTTTGCATTAAATTTATTGATAATGCAAATTTGTTATCATATCGGTAGGGCTTTGGGACATTACAAAAAAAAATATGTGAAAAACAAGACACGGCCTGAAGGGTCAATAGTAGAGGCTGTTTTAATAAGTGAGGCAATAAAACTTTGTTCGATGTACATGCAGAGTATTGAAACTTATTTTAATCATCGGCCAAGAAACTATGATGGAGATGCAAGTAATCAGTAAAATATCATAGTGTTCCGTCAAAATTGCAAACCGTTTGAAGCATTAGGTGTCAAATTACTAACATTCGAGGAAGCTCAATGTGCGCATTGGTTTATATTGAGTAAACCGTAAGTCTTGTAGGTGCATAAATGTATTTTTATTGTCTTACAATAACGTAACTCATTTTTTATAGGCAACATATTACCATGCTACAATGTGGTAATGACCATAACATTGATGGAAGACATAAAAAAGAATTTCCTAAATGGTTGAGGCAACTGTAAGCCCTAACATTGATTTTTTTTTTTTTTATCCTAACAGTAAATATTTATGTTTTTTATATTAACACATAAATATTATCATGTGTTAGATAAACAACCAAGTGTAAAATGGTCAACTAGACTCGTCCTCTTCGTTAGTTGTATTGTCATATAGGCCTCAAAAGTAGGCTTACGAATACAGTGGATGCATTGTGAACAGAGTTAGATTTCATATCGAGCAGCGAGATGTTTCACATGTCACTCAGAATTATAGAATTGTAGTCCCAGGAGAACACAAATCAGATATTGTTGACTTCTAGAGAGTGTTGCAATCATCATTGAGTTTTTATACAGACCCAGACGACGTACTATGTTATTCGAATGCAAGTGGTTTGACACAAATGCCAGAATGAGGAGAATTCAATTTAGTAATCATCTAACGTAAATTAATGTTCAACGTTATTGGTACAAGAATGATGCATACATTTTTTATACCCAAACACGGTCTGTGATATATATATATATATATATATCTGATCCAAAGCTAGGAAATGGATGGATGGTGGTCGAAAAGTTACAATAGAAGCGCATTTGGGACATGTAGGAGAAAAATGGTGTTGAGATTTCAGATGAAGCACAACAAGTTTATGATAACTTTGAAGTTCCTAAACATATATTTCATTTACCAAATATCACAGTTACTGAAAATATCACTTTAACTCGAGAAAATATAGATGTTGAGATAATTCCTCATTCTCAAGTTAGCGTGGAAGTTGCAAATGAAGAAGAATTCGAAACTGAAGATGTGTTTAAGTCCAGTCAGGAATCCTCTAATACTTGAAGATAATAGTGACTAATCTAGTTAGTATATGATGTGATGGATGAATAATTTTTATTATTATAATGGATGGTTGTTGTTGTTTTGAATTATTATCATTATGGATGAATGGTTGTTGTTGTTGTTTTGAATTATTATTATATCATGGTGGAATGGTTGTTGCTGTTGTTGTTTTTATTATTAATATTATTATTATCATATTATTATTATTATTAAGTCTAACATTTAGCATTGAAAAATAAATCGACGCTAAAAGTCTAACATTTAGCGTCGATAAACTAAATCGACACTAAAAGTCTAACAGTTAGTGTCAAAATAAGTTAATCAATGCTAAATTTAGACTTTTAGTGTCGATTTAGTTTGTCGACGCTAAATGTAAAAATTAAATTTCCCTAAAAAAAATACCCTAATTTTTTGTTAGTCGCCAATGTTTTAGCATCAAATATTTTGACGCTAAAAAGTAAAATATTTCGACGCTAAATATCCATTAAATCCCTAATTTTCTTAGCTTTCTCTTCTTCTGTCATCGACCTCTCTTCTTCCTAAATTCGATTCTCAAGCTGTCTCCTCTCACTCAATCAAAAAAAGCTAAATTTAGATGCCATTCAGCTCTCCCACTCGAGCTTTGCTTTCTCCTCTTCCTCTCTGTCCCGAAATCTCTATGTTGTTGGTATGTTTTTGTTTTTGTTTTTTTAAATTTCATTTTGTTGTCTTGATTTCTTATTGTTGTTTGATGATAATGATTATGAGAAATGAAATTGATTAGTACTTATGAATGTGTATGGACATCTGAAATACATGTGTGTATGTGATTGTGGCCGAAAGAATGGGTGACAAGTTGAAATGCATTTGTGTGTGTGGTTGTGGCCGAGAGAATGGGGTTTTGTGTTTTGTTAATGGCAAGTGTTGATTAATGCTTAGAAACATGGTATAGTGTGTGTTTTACCATGTGTATTTATGATGTTTTTGTGTTTTAAATGATGGTATAGTTGATGTTTTTGTGTTTTGAATTTTTTGTGTATGTGTTTGATTATAGAAACATGGTGTGTTAATTCTTGTTGTTTTGAATGGGATTTGCTGCTGTTCGAGAATTCTAGAATAGCAGCATTTGCTGCTGTTTTGGTTCCAGAACAGCAACAAATGTTGCAAAATCTGGAATTCCAGAACAGTAGCAAAAGTTGCAAAATCTAAAAAATCCATTACATTCTTTAAGATTTTACATCTGGATTTCTAATTTCATCCTGTTATTGGCCAAAAATCAATCTGTTAAGGGAGTTTTAGGCAATGTGCTTTGCATAAAGGGTCATGTTATATTGTCTATTGAGTTATTTAAAGATATTAAAATTTCGGGTTTCCGTGTTAGTGAGGATTTGCTTTGCATTTTGGTTGGTAGTTGGGGCAGGCTAAGATTGGCCAAGTACTGTGCTGATGTTTTTGGGCAGATTTCATTTTTTGGTATTAGTCATAGTACAAGGTTGTATAATGCGATTATTGATGCATTAATAAAATCCAATTCCACTGATTTGGCTTATTTGAAGTTTCAACAAATGTCTGCGGAAAATTGCAAACTAGATAGGTTTTTATGATTCTAGAGTTAATGAAGGAGAAGAATGTTTCTCCAAATGATGCTACTATTAGATCATTGGTTCATGGTGTGTATCTCCAAATCAGTATCCATTACAAGTTTATGTGGTTAAAGATATTTTGAACAGTTTATGTGTAATGATAAAAGTTTATATGGTTATTAAAATATTGAAATTTCATTAGCATCATTATGATTATTTTTGTGTCATTGATAGTGTCGGAATTCTTATTTTGCAGATGGCATCGGGCAATCGCAGATGCGCTAAAGCGACTCCATCTACATCTGCAAGGACATATGTCTCCACTAGGGTCTCTGCTAGCATAGGTGACTCAAGTACATCGAAGGGTCGAGGATGCACCCGTGGCCTGGGGTTGGTTAAGCACGTTAAGGCTCACGGTCATATCCGGATATAGATATCAGATGATGGACAAAGATAAATCGGGCAACATAATTCAGCGTTTACTACAGCTATAGGTGCTGCAGCTTGGTTTGAAGCTCCCCAAAGCTACGTTTCTTGGAGAAAGATAATGTGGGAGACGAAAATCAACCAGCTCTTCCCGTCGGTACTTTTGAGTTTCCTTACAGTATTAAGTTTTCGTTATTGCTTGTTAATTTAAATTTTTATTTTGTACTTATTTTTACTTGGTTGTTATTCCTGTAGGAGTGTTTCGACTTCGATCTAACCAAAGTTAATGTCCAACAGTATCTTGACTACCACATGAGGAAAAGTTATAAGGATTATAGGACAAAAGTCTTGAAACTAATATTCGACGAATATGGACCTTTGGATGCTCCACAACACAAGCCTGATTTTATAGAGGAGCAAGACTTGACATTCTTGTGTGAGCTTTGGTCTAGCGAGAAACACGAGGTAAATTTTAAAATAAACAGAAATTTATAATTTTCTTTATTTTTGGTACTTACAGTGTTGTTAAATGCACAATAAATGTCATGCAAATATGGAGAATCAAAGTCACTTGTTTTAACCACGTGCCGAATATTCTAAGGTAATATATTATAAACTGAAATTTAACAGTTCATTATTTTTACTAATGTCGAATAATAGTACAATTATTTTATGTTTTTAGCAGAGTAGTACAGGTGAGGTGTAGTCATTTCCAGATTTTTTCCGAGTGACGCACTACAATGAAAAGAAAAAATGGGTCAATGGAGAAGCTGAACGCTCTATGTAAGTTTAAGTTTTTAAAATAAAATAATTATTATTTTAAATTGATTTTTTCTTTTCAAATTCTAACATTAACTTAATTTTTTTTTAACATAATGAAATGAAAGAGCTCCAACATCAAACTCAGGAGACAAGGTCCGACTCGATAACAGATGGGTAGTTGTCGCAATTGGTTTTCAAGATTTAGACAGCGTACAATGTCGGCCTTTGCACTCGTAAGAATTTGACGTCATCTGCATGCACTACTATCTTTCGGACACTGACTCGTGCCTTCAAGACCAACTAGCCACCACCCAAGACGAGCTGAATAAGACTCAAGATGAGCTACTACAGGTCAAGGTGGACCACGAAAATGTTAGTCTCCAAGACATGCCACAAGATCACTAAGCATGATTAAAGTGTGAAAAATCAAAAATAAGTTGCGGAAGACTTACATTGATTTGGATGATTTCAAGACTTTTCTTTATTTTGATGGAAGCTCCAAGCTTTGTTGAGTATTTCCAACACTTGGGTGAGTTTCCCTATCACCTTCTTTAACTCCAAATGTGTTAGCAAGCTTGAAATTTTGAAACAAAATTTCCAAGGGAGAGCTTATGGTGTTCAGCCAAGAGAGGTTCGTGAGAGAGAGATGTGTATTTGTTTGTTTTGTCAAATGCAAAATGCTTTTACCAAAATCAAAATAAGGTTGGTCAAAAGTGAGTGGTTTTCCAAAAACCATTGACTTTTGCCAACAACCACTATTAATTTGTGGGCCCCACCTTTTAAATTCAAAATTCAAGATGGCTTGCTCTACACACTTCGGCTTGGTTCCGTTTAATCCGATTAAATGAATTTTTCATCGCAACGTAATTAAATACAATTTAATTAAATAATGATGTCTCACAAAATTATTACGGAAGTGGCTTACGAATTAATTCTAAATTAATTCGTTCGCTCATATTAAAGTCCAACTTTAATTTCGTATCGAAATCCAATTTAAATAAATATATCTGATATATTATTTTAGCCCAAATAAATAAATTAAATAGAAAAATCTAATTTAACTATTAAATTTATTTTACCGATTAATTCCAAATTAATCGCGTTCTCTCTTCTATTCGAATTAATCCCAGATTAATTCCTACCGCAATTAATCCCAGATTAATTCTTGCCGTAATTAATCCCAGATTAATTTTTACCGTAATTAATCCCATATTAATTCTGCTTGAGTCAAATGTCACCAGTGAATATTTGGGAAGTGACCCAAGAGATCCATGGTGTAGGACACAGAAATCGACGATGCTGTTCTAGGCTTGTGGCCTAGTCAGGAGTACGGAATAGCCCACGGGAGACTAAACCGGAGAATAATGGAGTCACCACCCAGTGTGAACTGGAAAAATGATTTAAGGTCGCACTCACCCCTCACAAGGGAAGACCTCAAACCGCTGGGTTTGGAATAGTCCCTTACTTATGCCACTTGTAATGAAAAGATTTGTGCAATAATTTAACCAAGTCTACGCAACCTACATATGCGAGAATAACCTACATCTAAGTCGCATACATAAAAGTAAAACCTATATCTAAGTTTGCATGCATAAAAGTAAGTCGACATAACAGCAAGCACGCAATTACTTGAACACATTAAATCAATAAACACGATAATATAAATAATGATCTAAACGCAAATGTAAAATAGATATCATTAAGCTCCTAATGCAAAAGAAATAAATAAACCATGCTTGGAAATAATCAACTAAATCATGCATAAAAAATAACGTACTAAACAACCTAATCATGCATAAAAATAATACACTATTTCTAGTAAACAACGAATAAACACAAACTTGGATGAAACGAAATATGTGTGCCTCTTAAGCGGTACGTGGCATTATATCCCGAGTGCAGACCGTACTACCGTCTATTCAGATTCGGCTACGAAATTTACCCGTTCGAGTTTCCATTCGATATACCGCAAGAGATGACACATATTTCATTCATCCCATGGCCACAACATACATAGATCAAAGATACGCATGCGAATAAATAACAATAAATAATGAAGAAAAGGACGAGAATAGACAAAAGGGTGCCCTCAGGTCTAAGCTCTTAAGTCGTCTCTTGGAAGTGCTTTACGCGGTCGTCGGAAGGGTTGATGCTCCGCAACTCCTCCGGTTCACTGGTTCAATATTTTGTTTCGCTATTTTGGGTTGCTGCTTTTGCTATATTTTATGGTCACTATTTTGTGGTAATATGGTGCGATTTTAGGTGATTTTTGAGGTGAAACTGGAATTTTTTCAGGGGACAGAATTTCGGTGAAGGGTGTGCAATTTTTTAGTGCAGTTTTACAGTAAAAGGAATTTGCAGGGGCAGAATTTTGGTGACATGAGGCTGTATTTCAGGGGAATAATTTTGGTGATATGGGGCTGTTTGCAGGGGTGATTTTGTGGCAGTTTTAGGGTGCAGTTCAGGGGTATTTTTCGGCAGTTTAAGGGGGTAGTTTAGGGGTATTTTTCAGTAATGCTTGGCAGTTTTCAGGGGGGTGATGTGCGGTAGTTTGGGGGCTATTTTGGGGAACTATTTTACAGTGAATGAGAGGGCTGGTTGGGCTGTGATTTGCGGTGAATGTGAGGGTTGGTTTGAGGTGCAATTCGGTGCAGTGGATGAGGGCTGTGTGCGGCAGTTTCGGGTTTGGTTTTAGGAGTATTTTTGATGGTGTTTGTGCGGAAATGAGGGGAGCTTATGAGAGCTTGGGTGTGAGTGCTTGCTAGGTTATTTTTTTTTTGTGTTTTCATGAGAATGAGCCAGGGGTTTCAAGGTTGGGTTTAGGCTTCTTTTTATAGGCAAGGGTTGAGGTTTACCTTATACGGGTAGGAAAGCCGAGATTGTATAATTATGGGGGAATATTTAATTCGTGTGTCATAAAGAAAGGATCTCTTTAATTAGGAAGGTAATTTAATTTAATTTGATTTTATTTTATTTAGTTTAGGAATGTGATTTTATTTATTTTCAACATGTGTTTAATGTGCGGGTTTGTTATTTTGGAAGGAGATGGGCGTGAGTTAAGGGGTCTTGGGTGTGGGTTTGGTTCATTTTGGTGGGCTTGGTGTGTGACTTGCAGGGGTTTGGGCCGAGGATAAATTTAAAAAACATAGGCCTAATGAGCAAACCCGAAGCTAAGCAAATGAATTAAATCCAACAGGGTATTGATTTCTGACTTTTCCCTTTCGATGTCGGTATCTAGCGACTTCCACAACTTAAATGGTAGTGCCTCCATGTGAGACTCATCATCGGGACTTATATGCAAAAATACAGTGCCTACAGTCGCCCCCACTTTGATGGGACTTGTGCAATGTGTGACAATAACAATTCTATCAAAGTTATGCAATGTATTTTTACTTACCTGGCTCGCCAGTAGCCACTCGACTTGCCTATTTGCTTTAAATTGAGTTGATCTGGTTGTGCATACCCGGCATGCTAAACCCCATACCTCAGCTGTCGCGGTTGTGTCTCCATACTCTGAGTGCCATAGCCGGCATGCTAAATGCCATACTCGAGGTGTCGCGATTGTGTCTCTATACTCGGAGTGCCATACCCGGCGTGCTAAACCCTATACCCGAGGTGTCGCGGTTGTGTCTCCATAAGTGCCATACCCGACGTGCTAAACCCCATACCCGAGGTGTCATGGTTGTGTCTCCATACCCAGAGTGCCATACCCGGCGTGCTAAACCCCATATCCGAGGTGTCGCGGTTGTGTCTCCTTACTCGGAGTGCCATATCCGGCGTGCTAAACCCCATACCTGAGGTATCACGGTTGTGTGTCCATGCCCGAAGTGCCATACCCGGCATGCTAAACCCCATACCCGAGGTGTCGCGGTTGTGTCTCCATACCCAGAGTGCTATACCTGGCGTGCTAAACCCTATACCTGAGGTGTTGCGGTTGTGTCTCCATACCCGGAGTGCCATTATCGGCGTGCTAAACCACATACCCAAGGTGTTGCGGTTGTGTCTCTATACCCGGAGTGCCATACCTGACATTCTGATGATGTGTGGGCCTCAACCCTGAGACTCATCCCCAAACTGATACTGATGTGGGCCTCACCCCCAAACTGATACTGATATGGGCCTCGACCCAAACTGATACTGATGTGGGCGTCGACCCATGCTCCATTCTCCAAATGTCCTTCTCGACATACTGAACCTCATCCCCGAGGCATTGCTTGATGTGATGGTTCATTCTCGAACCGTATTGTATGAGAAAGGGGAGACTGGTCGCCCCCAGTCTCGGTTCATCTTTCTGTCATTTGTTGCTTTTTCATTAGATCAAGGTAGATCTCTAGATTTGATATTGCATATCAATATACTATATTACCTCTCACGAGATAATCCTGATAGCTAAACATATTTTCGTCCTCAATGGATGCTTCGCATCGAAACCAGAGAACCTTCAAAGTGCTTAATACATTCAAATCCGCTCGTTTGAATGAGTGATCTGAACTAGACTTCTAGTGTGTGTGTGCCAAGGATTTTTCACAGCTTAATCCTTAAGTAAGCCAACTCGATGATTTTGTCTCGGAGAATTGGATCAGTGGGTCTAACCAACCGAGATGTCTTGATCCTACTATGTGATTACTTCCTCGTACTCAACATGATATGGTTTTCTTCTTTTTTTCTTTTGTCTATTTCTTTTCTTTCTTTTCATTTTGAACATTTTTTTTCTTTTTCTCTTTTCTTTATTTCTCTTTTTTTCCGACACACCTACCATTTAAGGTAGCATTTCTCCTCATGGTGTTCCGAATACTCACCCATGGGTAGCTTCACGCTTATCGGTTATAGGTGCTCTATTTTTTCCTTTTCTTTTCAGAGAATTTTTCTTTGTTTCCGATCATATCATATATCGTAGCATAAGTAAACTAGGATGGACATATAGGCAAACGGTCATTCACTGATCCGCCATCTCTTCAACTAGTCATCTCGCCGACTACTTAGGCTTCTACTAATAAGATCCCGTAATCAAGTGCTCGCAAGTCTAGCCGAGATCAACCACTTAGAATACCGGACGAGAGCGTATCTCGCACTTATCATTTCTAAGGTTTCACCTTACAGCAAACAATGTCATCACCGGACATATGCCTAACCATCAAAGACTTCTCTCTCTTTTTTTTCACTCAGTCCACGGAATTCTTCCTTTCCACTACTGATAATGTGGCTTCGCCCCCTGGGATTCCTTCCCGAAACTGACACTGATATGGAAAGACTAAGGTAAAAGGTTCAATGGTCATCTGAGTTATTATAAACAAATGAGCAAATAGAGCAAATCTCCCTTGGGATTCCTTCCCGAAACTGACACTGCTTCATTCCTAAAACTGATAACACTGTACTATTACTGCTTCTGGTTAGATTGCCTTCGCCGCTTTCTTCTTCCTTTTTAAACCCTGTGATTACAAAACAAAACAAAACACAAAAAAATGCAAGTGCGTTACGTGTATACATGCATGCATGGGTGAATTTCTTATCCCGTTAGGTTAGGTCTTCCACCATTCTCTTGGTGATTGCTCGGTCTTCTCTTCCTCAGGAAAATTATTGCTTCAATCTATCCACGTTGATTGGCTCGGTGAACTCGTTCCATTCCAAATCTGACAGTCTCACTACCCCATTTCCCATTACTTTTTTGACAATATAGGGTCCTTCCTAGTTGGGTCTGAACTTTCCTCTCGGGTCTATTATCGACGGTTTCGAGTGCTTAAGCACCAAATCACCTTTTCTAATCTTAGTAGGATGCACCTTCTTGTTGAATGCTTGAGGAAACCTCTTTTGGTATAACTGCATATGATGTAAAGACATCATTCTCTTCTCCTCCAACAGTGCTAACTGTTCAAATCTCTGCGAGGTCCATTCTTGTTCAAGCAACTTTGCTTCTGCTAATACCAACATAGACTGTATCTCGATTTCCACTGGCAGTACTGCTTCCATTCCGTAGACCAAAAAATAAGGCGTGGCTCTTGTTGCTTTTCTTATAGAAGTTCTATACCCCCACAGGGTATACGGTAGTTTGTCTGCCAAATCTTTGTAGTTCTCCGTCATTTTGGCTAACATCTTCTTTATCGTCTTATTGGCTGCCTCGACAGCCCCATTTGCCTGCGGTCTGTAAGGTGATGACTTGTGATGTCCTATCCCATACCTCTGTAGCATTGCCTTTGTTTCTCTTTGAAACTGTACTTCGTTGTCTGTTACTACATGATGCGGCATCCCATACCGAAAAATGATATTCCGGGCTATGAACGTTTCCATCTGCTTTGCTGTGACACTGGAAAATGACTCAGCTTCTACCCATTTTGAAAAGTAGTCTATTGCCACTACTATGAAACGATGTCCATTCGATGCATGCGGTCAAATTTCTTCGATCATATCAATTCCCTATGCTGAGAAGGGCCATGGCTCTGAAAACCTGTGCAACTCTGTGTGCGGCAAATGATTCAAGTTACCGTGCGCTTGACAGTCATGACAATGTTTTATCAGCTTTGCGCAGTCAACTTCCATGGTCGACCAGTAAAAGTCTTGTCTCACTATCTTGCGAGACAGATTCAATCCGTTTATGTGTGGTCCACATACTCCGGCGTGTACTTCTTCTATTGCCTTCAGAGCCTCTTCTTTCCTCAAACACTTCAGTTGGATGCCATTTGCTTATCTCTTATATAGTTCTTCCTTCAAACTCATATACTGAGCCGTTAACTTCTGGATGACTATTCTGTCTTTTCTGCTTGCTTCCTCTGGGAATTCCCCCCGCTCCAGATTTCTCTAAATATCGTAATACCAAAGTTTCCCATCGTCAACCTCTACTTCTAATATCCTTTCTATCTCGTAGATGGGTTTGTTTGCTGTTGTCAACACTAAAGGTCTCATCACCAACTTCTCCGGATTTTCCCAAGTTGTGGCTAGGGAAGCTAACGCGTCTGCCATTTGATTCTCTTCTCATGGAAAGTGCTGGAACTTATAATCGGGGAGGGCCTGTGCCAGACTCCTGAGGTGGAACAAGTAAGGTTTCAACCGTTCTTCCTTCAATTCCCATTCTCCTTGTATCTGTCGGACTACCAACATCGAGTCTCCGTAGACTTTTACATTCTTAGCCTTCAAAGCTATCAGTGCCGTCAGTCCAAAGGTGCATGCCTCATACTCAGCCATGTTATTGGTTACACCGAACGTTAATCTCTTGGCCACAGGCAAGGTTTCTCCTTCAGGGGTTACTATCTCAATCCCGATTCTGGCTCTTTTTTAATTTACCACTCTGTCAAAGTACATCTTCCATCCTTGGACTGTTATTGCTTGGATCTCCTCGTCTGAGAATTCAAACTTATACTGATCTCCTTCTATCAGTTGCAATGCCAGGAACTCTGCCACGGCTCACCCTTTGATCACTTTAGAAGTGAGGTACTCAATATCAAACTCCATCAGCAATACCAACCACCTGCCTAACTTCCCGACTAGCGAAGGCACTGAATGCAGATACTTCAAGGGATTCTCCTTTGCTACCACTTGAATCTTGTACGACTAAAAGTAATGACGCAGTTTTCTGGACGCTCACACTACTGCCAAATAGATCTTCTCTACTTCTTGATAACAAGCTTCATACAGAAGTAACTTCTTACTGAGATAATAGACGACATGTTCTACCCCCGTTTCATCCGCTTGTACCATCATCGCTCCCAGCGCTTCGGGTTCTATAGCCAAATACAGTATCAAAGGTTTGGCCGATCTCGAAGGTTTCAAGACATGAGGCTTTACCAAGTATCCCATGATCTTGTCGAAAGCTTCTTGACATTGCTCATTCCACTTCACTGGCTGGTCTTTTCTCAGTAATTTGAAGATAGGCTCACACACTGACGTCAACTTGGTGATGAACCGACTAATGTACTAAATCTTCCCAAGGAATGCTCTCACTTCTTTCTCTGTCTTTGGCACAGGCATCTCGATAATCGCCTTGATCTTCTCAGGGTCTACTTCTATTCCGTCCATTCCGACAGTGTGTCATAGTAACTTTCCTGACGTTACTCCGAACACCCACTTCTTGGGATTTAACCGCAGGTCGTACTTATCGACTCGTTCGAGGAATTTCTCCAGTGCTTCTATATGTACGCTCCTCATCTCTGATTTCACCATCATGTCATCCACATATACTTCAATCTCCTTATGCATCAAGTCATGGAATAATGTAGTGGCTATCCATTGATAAGTGGCTCCTACATTCTTGAGCCCAAACGGCATCACTTTGTAGTAATACGTACCTCATTCCGTGACAAAGGAAGTCTTATGCTTATCTTCTTCAGCCATAATAACTTGATTGTACCCTGAGATTCCATCTGTGAATGAGTACATGGCAGATAAAGCCGCACTATCAACCACATCTATATGAGGTAAAGAGAAGTCATTCCTCAGGCAAGCTTTGTTAAGGTCTCGATAATCCACACACATTTTGACCTTTCCGTCTTTCTTCAGCATCGGCACAATATTTGCCGATCGCTCGGGGTAGTTCACCACTTCTAGAAATCCCACATCTATTTGCTTTTTGACCTCTTCTTTAACCTTTTAGGCCCACTCAAGTCTCATTCTCCGAAGCTTCTGCTTTACCAGCCTCATGTTTGGATAAGTCGGTATTGCATGATGGGCAATGCTTCTATCTACTCCAGGCATGTCCTCGTAGGACCAAGCAAATACTTTAGCATATTTGACTAATATCTCTTCTAATTTCTTCCCCTCATCAAAGGTAACCTCACTTGCAATTAGAATCTCCTTGGGGCTCTCAGGCGTACCAAGGTTAAACGCGTTCATTTTGGTTGAGTTGATATCAAATATACTCAGATCATGCAAGTTGAAAGGAAGAGACTCAGGCAAGTAAGCAAAATGATTGTCTTTATTACTAGCAAATACGAGAGTACACTCAAATAAATTAGGAAGATAAATGTTTTCGTCGTCTACAGACCCTTCATCCTCCGCAACCGGTTTTTTCTCAGCCTTTTTATTCTCCTCGAGGGTTAGGCTCTCCAGCTTCATCAGCTCTTCTTCCCACTTATCTTCTTCCTTCAAAACTTCTTCCGTCAGTGGTTTCTCACCGATCATGTCTTGGAAGATCTTAAACCCGGTACCATGACCCCATTAACTTCTACTGGTTCGGGCTATCCTTGATACCCCGTAGCCTTCACAAAGTATTCCATCAACTTCAACCATTTCTTCTTAGACTTCGGCTTATCCTCATCAGACTTGTAACCCAAACCCTTCCGGGTGGTTTGCCCCTTGAAGTCAGGAAATGCTCCTCCAACACCTGAGCCTGTGCCCGGCTTGAATTTCATTTTCTCCATGATCATAGCCACTTTAGAATCTACCCATTCCTCAAAGGTTGCCAACACTTGGAACCTTGTGAACAATTGTATTTCCAAAGCGGCTACAGCGTTGTCTACCTCAGCTTGGATGGTGACAATCTCTCCCCCGTACGGAAACTTAATAACCTGATGTAGAGTGGAGGGCACACCCCAAGCTTATGAAACCATGGCCTTCCCAAAAGTAAAGCAAAAGTGGCCGGGATATCCAGTACTGTGAACTCAACCTCATCCTCAATTGGGCACACTTTGACCATCGTAGTAAAAGTACCCTCAACTCCTCGCTTGCTATCATCATAAGCCTTGATAGTCTTATTGGAGGGACTTAGATCTGTCATCTTTATACCCAACCTCGCCAAAATCTTCAATGGGCACACATTGGTGGATGAGCCATCATCCACCATCACACAAGATGTTTTATTGCCCATCACTTCAACTCTGATGAATAAAGGTCTATTATGGTTCCTCCCTTCCGCTGGGAGTTCATCCTAAGAAAATGTTATCACCTGCGAGGCTTCCTTCTGTACTGATCCCACAAACATCGTGAGGTTGGCATCCTCTGGCACTCTTATCTTGCTCAAGGCCAGAACCGTGGCACGCTTGTGCTTCTTCGATGCACACAATAATTCCCAAATACTTAGATTTGCTCGCGTATTCTTCAGCTGACGCATCACTACATCTCCTTCGGTATTATCCCCATTTTCTGCTATTTCTTTGCCATCTGCCAACATTTCTTTGCCCTTTTCTGCGGTATCACTATAGAAACACCCACTGCAGGTCATTCCTTTCACCTTCTCTTCGTCACTGTTGGAGAAGTCCAACCAGAAATTCTTCCCCTGCTCCGTTTCATCCTCACTGCTACTATCCCAAATCCCCATGCAAAAGGCTTGGTGGTTAAAGGTTTCAAGGACGAGGTCTTCGGGTAGGCCAAAGCTAATCATGTAGGTAGATGGTGGTACAGAGTGATAGTTTGGTAGGGGGTTTCGGTGTGTGTTGGGATGTTCTTTTTCAGGGTCGGGTATTTTGTGAGAGTCTATGAGGTCCTGGAATTCGTGTCTGAGGCGGGCACAGATGTCGGTGTCATGATCATTTTGTTGGTAGAAGTGATAATAACGGTTCATGTTGAGGTGTGGTGGGGGAGGATTTGGAAGCTGTTTAGCCTCTAAGGGTTTTAGAAGTTCTTGTCTTGCCAACTTCTCAAGCACCTTGGATAAAGGTCTATCCAGGTTGGAGAAACACCGGTTCTTGATGGCACTAACCTTAGCAGAAAAAGGCTTGACACCCGATGGTCCTCCAACAGTCATTCTAATCATGCCATAGAACTTCATATTCTCAGCTTCTTCTTCCTCAATGTCCATGATAGTCTCCCTCAACTGTCGAAAATCAGCAATCATCGAAGTCATCCTCCTTAGTTTGCCATAAATGGAGGGCTTGGTGCCCTTGATGATCATTTTGATCTGGTTATTCTCCAAAGGTTGAGTCTGTATTTTCAAGAGTTGGCTCCTCCAGTGATCTACGTACTCCTTGAAGCTTTCTTCCGACTTCTTCTTGGTATTCTCCAAGTCACGAAGTGATAAGTCGATCTCCAAGTCCGTGACATACTGGTTCAGAAAAGCCTCTGCTAGTGCCCTCCAATCATCTTTGAAATTCCTCTTCAGGCCATGATACCATACCACGGGTGCCCCTTTAAGCGACATCCCAAACATCTTCTGGACCTGACACTTCGACAGACCCACTGAGCTTATCACAGAAATATATTACCGGAGATGGACCCTCGGGTCTCCGTTCCCGTTGAACTTGACCATGTCAGACATCTTAAACTGAGCCGATAGCTGCTCTTCAAAAGTTATTGCCATCATTCTTACCCATCATCTTGCGGGTGTTGGACAATTATGACCAATAGCGTCACTATTTGTACAGATTACGGTGTTGTTGTACAAATTAACTATGTGACATATGAGATTGCACTCTTATCATTTGTGATTAGATCACCTAGATATATAAATGATAAGAGGTCCCTATGATTTGTTGCTGGACGGAGAATGATATGAGACAATATCAGTCCATAAAGGATAAATCATTAAACATCTCTAGTCAGAGCATTATCGAGATTGGAGATCGATGAATGCGTAAAAGACTAGTATTACACTTGTGCGCGCTGTCAGGGCACAACGGCATAGTTCTCATTTATTTGGGTATTGGATACTCATGCAAGTGTAATAGAAGGTTGTGTTTCACCGATGGTGCGGGAAACAGCTTCGCTCTGGATTAGACCCCCTCGGAATTCCATTGGTAGTATGACTACGTGTCTATGGAAGTCCAAAATCAGGGTAGGTGTATTTGGTCTTAACTTGAGACTTGCACCGCTAATACTTGCGACAATCAATATACTTTGGTTGCGGTCGTCCAGGGCTTTAACCGGTTCTGAGTACGCCAATACTGGATATATTGAGAATCGTAGTGTGTGGGTGTAATGCCAACGGGTATCTATGATGTCTTTTAAAACTACAAGTTTTCATGTATGCGTGCGATGCATGGAATATATAAGTCGTCCTATTACCATTTTAAAGCATTCAATCATACTATTGCAAGGTGAAAACTTGTCCCAGTTGAAAAGGCCCAATAGGTTTACACTTTTACGAAAATATGGCAAAACAAATTCAAATGATACGGGGTAAACATAAAGTAGCCTATCAGTATTTTAGAAGCTTTTGGCCCAATTTCCATAAAGCACGAACTCGTCCCAGTTTAAATTGCCCAACAAGCCCATACCTCATGACAAAAAGTCCAAATGAATCCAAATGACGATGGTCCTAAACGCAAACATAAAGGGATAGTTTCTATTAGTCCTACAACTGCAGTTCATATGCGGGTTTGTAGGGGTATAGACAAAGGCTCTTGCCGGTGAAAGATTACCCACGACTAGGACTCCTCACTCAAGGGTTCAAGCAACCAAGCGAGCGCACCTTTTTATACTCTAAGGTACGTGCCAACGAGTTAAGATGCGTGACTGACTTTCAAATGGATTTCTCATTGTAGATTCCCCAGAGGGAGGGTGGAGCGAACTCTCTTAAATACCCAAGCCTCTTAGGCTCTTATCGCCTTGGTGATAGGAATGAACAACGAGTCCTCCAAATTAGTCCATCACAGTAAGCTTTGACTGAATGATTATCTAGGTGCCTTCACGGCTTTTCCCTTCAATGATAGAAATGTAGTGAATGAAGGAAGACACCAGACCATTACCAAACTCTAATAATGCCTTTGATTAAACCATTTTAACCCACGGTAGACACGGTTAACTAAAACACAAATCACAATCATTACAAGACATTATTTCGGGGCCGATTCTCTATCTCAGTGGAGTCGTCAGACTGTAGGACACAGAAATCGGTGACGCTGTTCTAGGCTCGCGGCCTAGGCGGGTGTACGGAATAGCCCACGGGAGACTAAACCAGAGAATAATAGAGTTGTCACCCAGTGTGAACTGGAAAAATGATTTAAGGCTGCACTCACCCTCGCAAGGGAAGACCTCAAATCGTTGGGTTCGGAATGGTCCCTTACATATGCCACTTGTAATGAAAAAATTTGTGCAATAATTTAATCAAGTCTACGCAACCTACATATGCGAGAATAACCTACTAAGTCATATACATAAAAGTAAAACCTATATCTAAGTTTGCATGCATAAAAGTAAGTCGACATAATAGCAAGCACGCAATTACATGAACGCATTAAATCAATAAACACGACAATATAAATAATGATCTAAACGCAAACGTAAAATAGATATCATCAAGTTCCTAATGCAAAAGAAATAAATAAACCATGCTTGGAAATAATCAACTAAATCATGCATAAAAAATAACGTACTAAACAACCTAATCATGCATAAAAGTAATACACTATTTCTAGTAAACAACGAATAAATACAAACTTGGATGAAACGAAATATATATGCCTCTCAAGCGGTACGTGGCATTATATCCCAAGTGCAGACCGCACTACCGTCCATTCAGATTCAGCTATGGAATTTACGTCTGAGTTTCCATTCGATATACCGCAAGAGATAACACATATTTCATTCATCCCATGGCCAAAACATACATAGCTCAAAGATACGCATGCGAATAAATAATAATAAATAATGAAGAAAGAACGAGAATAGATAAATGGGTGCTCTCAGGTCTAACCTCTTAAGTCGTCTCTTGGAAGTGCGTTACGCGGTCGTTGGAAGGGTTGATGCTTCGCAACTCCTCCGGTTCACTGGTTCAACATTTTCCTTCGCTGTTTCATTATTTTGGGATGTTATTTTTGTTGTATTTTTTGGTCACTGTTTTACGGTAATATGGTGCGGTTTTAGGTGATTTTTACGGTGAAACTGGACTATTTTTCAGGGGACAGAATTTCAGTGAAAGAGTGTAGTTTTTAATGCAGTTTTACGGTAAAAGGGCTATTCGCAGGAGCAGAATTTTGGTGATATGGGGCTGTATTTTAGGGGAAAAAAATTCGGTGATATAGGGCTGTTTGCAAATTTTACGGCAGTTTCAGGGTGCAGTTCAGGGGTATTTTTTGGTAATATTGGGCAGTTTTCAGGGGGTGATGTGCGGTAGTTTGAGGGCTGTTTCTGGGAACTATTTTACGATGAATGAGAGGGCTAGTTGGGCTGTGATTTGCGATGAATGTGAGGGCTGGTTTGAGGTGCAATTCGGTGCAGTGGATGGGGTCTGTGTGCGGCAGTTTGGGGTGGTTTTAGGAGTATTTTCTGTGGTGTTTGTGTGGCAATGATGGGAGCTTAAGAGAGCTTTGGCGTGAGTGCTTGCTCAGTTATTTTCTTTGTGTTTTCGTGAGAATGAGCCAGAGGTTTCAAGGTTGGTTTAGGCTTCTTTTTATAGGCAAGGGTTGGGGTTTACCTTATACGGGTAGGAAAGCCGAGATTGTGTAATTATGGGGGAATATTTAATTCGTGTGTCATAAGGAAATGATCTATTTAATTAGGAAGGTAATTTAATTTAATTTAATTTTATTTTATTTAGTTTAGGAATATGATTTTATTTATTTTCAACATGTGTTTAATGTGAGAGTTTGTTATTTTGGAAGGAGATGGGTGTGAGTTAAGGGGTATTGGGGGTGGGTTTGGTTCATTTTGGTGGGCTTGGTGTGTGGCTTGGTAGTGTGTGGGCTTAGTGTGTGACTTATAGGGGTTTGGGCCGAGGATAAATTTAAAAAACAGAGGCCTAACGAGCAAATCTGAAGTTAAGCAAACGAATTAAATCCAACATGGTATTGATTTCTGACTTTTCCCTTCCGACGTCCGTATCCCGTGACTTCCACACTTAAATGGTAGTGACTCCAAGTGAGACTCATCATCGGGACTTATACGTAAAAGTGCAGTGCCTACACCTGGATATATTGGTAGTAAATACGGTTTTTGGACTAACCGAACACGTGCGTAGCTCGTACCATGTTCTTACCGATTTACAAGACATGGTTGGCTTCTAGCAAAGCACCGTGCCTACCCAATTCTCCAGAAATATTCAACAAAGAATATACAATCTATATCAAACGTAGTATATAATGTATTGCGTATTACGATCCAGTATCAGATGTCACATGCTAGGCCTAGGGCCGGAATTATGTCTACCCCGTACGAAGCATATATCAGATCACTAGCAACTAGTCTCTATAATCGGATAATCATAACCTAGTCATACTATCCAAATAGCTGCAGCATTTATGAGTACTAGTTTTGTATCCCTTTTTGATCATCATCTCCATGTGACTGAAATGATAATTCCTTCTTGACATCACACTCAAAACACTACGATTCTCAGTAAACCTAGAAGAGGCGTACACAGAACCTGTTAAAGCCCCAGACGACCAAAACCAAAACATACTGATTGTCGTAAGTATTAGCGATGCAAGTCTCAAGTTAAGACCAAATACACCTACCCTGATTTAGACTCCCATAGACACATAGTCATACTACCAATGGGATTCCGAGGGGTCTATCCAGCGAAACTGTTTCCGTACCATCGGTAAACAGAACCTCCTATTATTACACTTACATGAGTATCCAATACTCAAATATACGAGAACTATGCCGTTACGCTTCCATAATGCACACAAGTGTAATACTAGTGTATTCCACATTATCGATGTCCAGTCTCAATAATACTACGACTAGGGATATTTAATGATTAATACTACGACTAGGGATATTTAATGATTAAACCTTACATGGATTAATACTTTCTCATATCTTATTAGTTTGGTACTAATCATATGGACTTTTATCATTTATATATCCCGGTAATCCAATTACAAATGATAAAAGAGCAATTTACTTTGCACATAGTTAATTTATATAACAACACCATATTTTGTAAAAATAGTTATACTATGAGTCATAATTATCCAACAATCTCCCACTTGGAATATAGCCAATCACTCAAGTGTCCTGCACCTGAACTATATACGGGTGGCTCAAACTTCTACTGAGAAATAACTTTCGTCCGTGGATTTATAATGTTGTCATTTGATGCGTTTTATTCGATCATCATATCACCACGATGTATGATCTGACGAATCAGATGAAATAATTGAAGTACATGCTTGGATTGTTAATGAGACCGTGATTCTTTAGCCTGTGCTGTAGCCTAGCTCAGCTGCTAACAGAACTATACCTTATCCAATTAGGATTATATAGATCCAAAATGCTTCTTTTGTTGCCTCAGCTGCAGCAATATTCCGCTTTTATTGTTTATTTGGTAATAGTATCTTGTTTGGAAGATTTCCAGCTCACTGTTCCGTCATTCAAACTATATAGTACCTTTATTTAGACTTATAGTTGTTTTTATTGGTTTGGAAACTTGCAGCAGTGAACCCAGTCACCTCAAGTTATCCCTTCCTCATATTATCAGAAAGCATACTTAGTTCGTCCAAGATACTCAAGGATGTTCTTTACATTAATCTAGTGACCATCACCTGGATTAGCCTAATTGTGACTCCATATGCTTAAAGCATATGAGACACTAGGTCGCGTACATGTTTGTCAATGTATGAGTTCTCAGAGAATGCCAACAACTTTTAGATCTATCCCAGTAGATTTTATTCCTAGAATAAAGGTTGTCTCTCCCAAGTTATTCTATGGAGAATTTTAATGAAAGCCAAGCTTTTATCGATTTTAATATGGGAATTTCATTGCTTAAAAGCAATTCATTATCAAAGTATAGGACATTCATTGTCAGTGTGCTCCCACTAACCTTCTTATATACACAAGAATTATCTTTGTTTTGAATGAAACCATATTGCAATATGATCTCATCAAAACATTAGTTCCAAGAACGCAATGCTTGCTTCAATCCATAAAATGGATCGATTTAACTTTTAAACCTTGTTTGCATGTTTCGGTACGAAAAAATCGTCAGGCTGTTTTATAAACATTCTCCAAAAGGTTTCCGTTAAGAAAAGCGGTTTTGATGTTCATCTGCCATATTTCATAATGAAATATGTAGCATAAGCAAGCATTATCCAAATGGATTTAATCATGGCCACAGGTAAAAGGTTTCGTCGTAATCAACACCATATTGATGATGATACCCTTTTTGCTATAAGCCTAGCTTAGTACATTTGTATGTTGCCATCAATGTATGTCTTCACCATGAAGAACCATTTACTACCAATAGGCACAATGCCTTCTAGTACATCAACCAGTGTCCAAACTTGGTTGGTATACATGGAATCCATTTCGGACTTCATGGCATCTTGCCATAATATGGAGTCGATACCTTGTATCATTTCCTCATACGTAGCCGGCTTATTATCTTCAATAAGATTAATATCTACATGAGGTGATATCAGAACCCCATACCTCTTAGGTTGTTTTCTGACTCTCTCCTACCTATGCGGTTCTTGTGTATTAGAAGATTATGGAATAGTCTCATCCCTGATGAACGGTTAATGTTCCGAGAGGAAATCGGTGCCAGGAACAATATTACTGTGTTTTTCATCGAGTTCTACTTTTCTCCCACTTACCACTGCATTTAGGAATTCCTCTAAGGAAAACCGTATGGAGAGCACAAATATTTTGTTCTCTTATGGTTTGTAGAAACAATATCTTTTGGTTTCCCTAGGATAATCAATTACAAATAGGCACTTATCCGATTTGGGTTCAAGTTTAGTAACATCCAAACATTTAATATATGCTCAGCATGCCCAAATCTTCAGGAATGAGAAACCCAGTTTCTTTCCTGTCCATATTTCATATGGGGTTTGTCCAACGGACTTGTTGGAACCTTATTCAAATAAGTATTGCACTGTTCAATGCGTATCCCTATAAGGAAATTAGTAGCTCAGTGCGACTCATTATTAACCTTACCATGTCCAACAAAGTTTGGTTTCTCTGTTCGGACACACCACTTAATTGAGGTGTTCCGGGAGGAGTCCACTGTGAAAGAATAACATACTCTTTCAAGTAATCGAGAAACTTATTGCTCAAGTATTTTCTATCACGGTCCAACCGTGGTGTTTTAATACTTTTGTGAGTCTGTTTTTCTACTTCGTGTCGAAACTCTTTGAATTACTCAAAGTTTCTGACTTGTGTTTCATAAGATACACATAACTATAACGTGATGCCACATTCGTAAAGGTTACGAAGTATTCATATCCACCTCTAGCCTAGCTAGACATGGGCCCACTTACGTCACCATGAACAAGGGGTAACAGATCAGTGGCAATTCTATTTTTACCAAGTAAAAGGTGTTTTAGGCATTTTACCTAATAAACAAGATTCGCAGACATCATATGATTTAGGATCAAATCCGTCCAAGTATCCACTCTTCAAAAGTATGGATATACGAGTCTTGTTAATGCGTCCCAAACTATAATGCCACAGATAAGTTTAATCTGTTTTACTCAGTTTGAGCCTTTTGTTTATCATGTTATATGTTTGAGATTCATTAATATTCAAAATATAAACACTATTATCAACATCTGCAATACATATCAAAATGTTATCTTTATATTTAAAACACATAGTGTTCGAGAATACAAAGGTACATCCGCAACGGGTTAAACAAAATGTAGAGATGATGATCCTTAGTCAAACTAGGTAAAAAATAACAGTCACCTCGTGTAATTATATGCCCAAAGGCAGATACAAAACATAGGTCCAACGGCCAAAACAGTGACTCTCGTCCAGTTCCCAACTCGTAGGTCAATCTCATCTGAAGCCAGTACCTTGCTAATCAGCAGATTCTGTACACTAGTATATATGTAAGTACCACATCCAGAATCAAAAATCCAATTTTTAAAACCAGTAGTGGACATGTTTATAACAAACATACCTGAAGCATGAGCCTTGCCCATCTTCGCTTCCTCCAAGTCCGCCTTGTACTCACAGTAGTCACGCTTCTAGTGACCCCGTTTGCCATAATATAGGCAAACGGCTTGGGATATGTCGTTAGTCTTCCCAGAAGACAGTGATGATTTAGCCTTGCCCATTTTCATCCATTTCTTCACACCCCCAAAAGCCTTCAGTCCAGCCTTGGCTATCTGGGATGTCGAAATAAGGTGCGCCTTGCACTTTTTGCCTTTCAAAAGCTTTGGCTCTATTTTTTTCAGCATTGCCATTAACTCTCCAAGAGTTTTCTCTTGGTTCATCATGTTATAGTTCATGATGAACTCGCCCCAGTATTCGGGCAGAGACTGCAAGATCAAATCTATGAAAGTCTCAGCCTCGAAGGTTATGCCCAACTGACCTAGTTGTTTGATGTCAGTAATCATCTGTGACACATAGTGCTCGACAGATGTGCCCTCTGACATACGCGAGCGAAAGAGCTTCTTTCACAATTCATGCTTATGAGATCTAAGATTAGATCTGTGAAGATCCTTCAATTTCATCATCATACTATAAGGATCCAATTCTTTGTTTTGACAATGAAAGTGAGGAATCATTGCGGTAAGCATGACTGATTGAGCATTAAAGTTATCATCACGATAAGTCTTCCAAAGCTCACGCTCTACTATTTGCTCAACTACGGGCTCAGGCCCGAGAGATTTCTCTATGACATAGAGTTGTTGGGTTTCTATAAGGTTTCCCAAGATCATATAAACATGAAATAAGAATGAATAAATGGAGAAGTATGGCGGAATCATAATTACAACGATCGGTTTATGGATCTGTTGAACAACAAAATTCCTCCTCCAAGATCTACAAGATACGGCCAAGGAGAAGAGTAAAGCTCCAAGCTTTGTTCTTTGAATCCAAACTCATTGAGTTGGTTTCCCTATCACCTCTTTGTGATTCCTTGAAGGTGCTAGCCTTATGTGATTATTTGCTTCAAATTATCACACACTTTCTTCACGAATTTTTGGCAAAAAGGAAGAAAATGGAAAGCTGTCAAACTATTTCAGTTTCGGTCAAGGTGATGAGGAGAGAAGATGATGATTTTGATTTCAAAAATCAATTTATATTTGTGTCAAAAAAATTGTCAAACATATACCAAACCCTGGTTGGTATATGACACAAATCCACCACCATACTATGTCTTTGAGTGTTGTACACTCCATCACCAAAACCCATCACATAAAAGTGAATTAAGTGACAAGTGATGTGATGGTTGATGAACATGGGGGCCCCACTCGATTCCGAATGCCAGTGGGCCCGTAAACACTCTCGGGCTCGGGTTCGATAATTCCAAATTAACGAACTTCCGTCGCGACGTTATTTAAATAAATAATTATGTCTAGCAAAATTACTATTCACGTCGCTAAGGAATTAATTCTAAATTAACTCGTTTGCCCGAATTAAAATCTAATTTTAATTCCGTGTCGAAATCTAATTCCGAATAATATATCAAATATATTATTTTAACGATTAATTCCAAATTAATCTTTCTTTCTCTCTTCAAATAGTACTTTATCCAAGATAAAGTTTGTCCGCATTAATCCCAGATTAATTAAGTTCGAATCATACGTCATTGGTGAATCTTCAGAAAGCGACCCAAGAGATCTATGGATATGTTGGCAGTAAATACGATCGTTGGACTATCTGAACACGTGCGTACCAAGTACTACGTTTTTACCGATTTACGAGACAAGATTGACTTCTAGCAAAGTGTCATGTCGACCTAATTCTCCAGAAATATTCTTACTGGAATATACGATCTTTAACAGATGTAGTATACCATAGTATAGCATATTGCGATCCAGTATCTGATGTCACGTGCAAGGCCTGGGGCTGGAATAGTGTATGCCCCGTACGAAGCACATATCAGATATCGAGCAACTAGTCTCTTTGAATCAGATAATCATGACCTTGTCATATTATCCCGATGGTTGTAATAAAATAGAGAACCAGTTTTGAATCCCTGCGTGATTATCATCTCCATATATCTGAAGTGATACTTCCGTCTTGACATCACATCTAATACACTACGATTCCCAATAAACCCAACAGAGGCGTACACAGAACCTGTTAAAGCCCTAGACGACCAAAATCAAAGTTTACCGATTGTCGCAAGTACTAGCGATGCAAGTCTCAGGTTAAGACCAAATACACCTACCCTGAAGCGGACTCTCATAGACACATATACATACTTCCAATGGGATTCTGTGGGGTCTATCCAGAGCGAAGCTATTTTCCGTACCATCGGTAAAAAAAAAACCTCCTATCGTACTTGCATAAGTATCCTATACTTAAATATATGAGAACTATGCCGTTCTGCCCTCACAACGCGCACAAGTGCAATACTAGTCTATTCCGCATTATCGATGTCTAATCTCGATAATACTACGACTAGGGATATTTAATGATTAAACCTTTATGGATTGATACTGTCTCATATCATCTCATTCCGGAACTAATCATATGGACATTTACCATTTATATATATCAAAGTAAATGAATCATAAAACGGTAAAAGGCAATTTCATTATAACATAGTTAATTTTGTTTAAAAATACAATGTCTTTTACAAACAGTGACACTATGGGTCATAACTTTCCAAGAATCTCCCACTTGGCCTATAGCCAGTCACTCAAGCATCTAATACTTGAACTATGTACATGTCGCTCAAACTTTTACTGAGGAATCACTTTCGTCAGCGGATCTGCCATGTTGTCATCTGATGTGACCTTCTCAACCTTCACATCGCCACGATGTATGATCTCACGTATCATATGGAAACGTCGAAGAACATGCTTGGATCATTGATGAGACCGCGGTTCCTTAGCCTGCGCAATAGCCCCGTTATTGTCACAATACAATGGAGCGGGCTCAGCAGCTAACAGAACTACTCCTAATCCAATTAGGAATTTTCAGATCCAAACTGCTTCATTTGCTGCTTCAGCTGCAGTAATGTACTTCGCTTCAGTTGTTGAATCAGCAACAGTCTCTTGCTAGGAAGATTTTCAACTCACTGCTCCGTTATTCAAACAAAATATGTACCCTGATTGCGACTTATAGTCGTCTTCGTCGGTTTGGAAACTTACATCGATATACCCAGTTACCTCAAGTTATCCATCTTCATAGATTAAGAAAGCATCCTTAGTTCGTCTAAGATACTTTAGGATATTCTTAACCGCCATCCAGTGACCTTCACCTGGATCGGCCTGATAGCGACTACACATGCTCAAAGCATAGGAGACATCAGGTCGTGTACATATCATGGCATACATGATCGATTCGACTGCCGAGGCAAATGGTATTCGATTCATGTTGTCTCCCTCATCTTGAGTTTTAGGACACATGTCCTTAGATAGATAGACGCCATGTGACATTGGCAACAGTCTTCTCTTGGACTGATCCATATTGAATTTCTTCAACACTTTGTCAATATATGTACTCTGGGAGAGTCCAAGCAGCTTTCTAGATCTATCCCGGTAGATCTTTATTCCCAGAATAAAGGCTGCTTCTCCCAGATCTTTCATGGAGAATTTCAATGAAAGCGAAGCTTTCACCGATGTTAACATGGGAATGTCATTGCCTATTAGCAATACATACGTCACATAAAGGACAATAAAAGTCAGTGCTCTCCCACTAACCTTCTTGTATACACAAGGATCATCTACGTTTTGAATGAAATCATATTCTTTTATGATCTCATCAAAACGTTGGTTCCATGACCGCGATGTTTTGGCTTCAGTCCATAATGGACCGATTTAACTTACAAACCTTGTTTGCAAGTCTAGGCACGATAAAACCGTCAGGCTGTTGCATATAAACATCCTCATAATCATGGCAACAGGCGAAATATGCAACAATTGCAAGCAATATCCGAATGGATTTAATCATGGCAACGGGCGAGAAAGTTTTATCATAATCGACACCATGTCGTTGACGATACCCCTTCGCTACAAGCCTAGCTTTATATGTTTGTACGTTGCCATCCATGTCAGTCTTCTTCTTAAGAACCCATTTGCATCCAATAGGCTTTACGCCTTCTGGTGCATCAACCAGTGTCCAAACTTGGTTGGTGTACATGGAATCTATCTCGGACTTCATGGCTTCTTTCCATAAAGCGGAATCGATATCTTGTACGTTTCCTCATACGTAGCCAGTTCGTTATCCTCAATGAGATTAATATCTACATGAGGTGAGATCAGGTACCCGTACCTCTAAGGTTGTTTCCTGACTCTCTCCGACCTATGCGGTCCTTGTGAAATAGAAGATTGTGGTACAGTCTCATCCCGGATGGACCGTTCTTGTTCCGTTGAGGATTCTATGCCAGGAACAGTATCACTATGATTTTCATAAAGTTCTAATTTCCTCCCACTAACCACTGTATTTAGGAATTCATTCTCAAGGAAAACCGCAAGTAGAGCAACAAATACTTTGTTCTCTCGTGGGTGATAGAAGTAATATCCTTTGGTTTCCCTAGGATATCCTACGAAAAGGAATTTATCCGATTTGGGTTCAAGTTTGATATCTTCCAAATGCTTGACGTATGCCCAGCATCCCCAAATCTTCAGGAACGAGAAACCCTGTTTCTTTCCTGTTTATATCTCATACGGAGTCTGTTGAACAGACTTTGACGGAACCTTATTCAAAATAAGAATTGCATAATTTAATGCATATCCCCAAAAGGAAATAGGTAGCTCAGTGCGACTCATCATAGACCTTACCATGTCCAACAAAGTACGGTTCTCCGTTTGGACACACCGTTTGATTGCGGTGTTCCAGGAGGAGTCCACTATGAAAGAATACCGTATTCTTTCAAGTAATCTAGAAACTCATTGCTCAAGTATTCGCCACCACGGTCCGACCATAATGTCTTAATGCTCTTGCCTGTCTGTTTTTCAACTTCGTGTCGAAACTCTTTGAATTTCTCAAAAGTTTCCGACTTGTGTCTCATAAGATACACATAACCATAATGAGATGCATCATCCATAAAGGTTACGAAGTATTCGTATCCACCTCTAGCCTGGCTAGACATGGGCCCACATACGTCACTATGAACGAGGGCTAACAGTTCGGTGGCGCGTTCACTCTTACCGCTAAAAGGTGATTTATGCATTTTGCCTAATAAGTAAGATTCGCAGACGTCATATGAATTTGGATCAAATCCGTCCAAGTACCCACTCTTCGAAAGTGTGATATGCGAGTCTTGTTTATGTGTCCCAGACGACAGTGCCACATATAATTTTCATCTTTGTTTCTCATTTTGAGCCTTTTGTTTGTTATATTATATGTAGAGATAAATTTATATTCAAAATATAAAGACCATTATTTGCAACAGCAGTGCAAATTTCTACATCATTTTTATATAAATAACACCCGTGTTTCTAATACAAAAGTATACCCACATTGGGTTAACATAGATACAGAGATAAAATATTCCTAGTCAAACTAGGTACATAATAACAGTCATTAAGTTCAAGTACATGCCCCGAGGGCAGTTCCAAAACAAAAGTGCCCACGGCCAAAACAGCAACAGGTGTCCCGTTTCCAACACGCAGATCAATCTCCCCTGAAGCCAGTCTTCTGCTAATATGCAGATCCTGCACATCAGTACATATGTGAGTACTACAACCAGAATCAAAAATCCAATTTTTAAAACTAGAAGTAGCCATGTTTATTTCAATAACAAACATACCTGAGGCCGGTGCCTGGCCCGCCTTTATCTCCTTCTGGAGCGCCTTGTACTCACGGCAGTCACGCTTCCAGTGACCCCGCTTGCCGCACTGGAGGCAAACATCCTGAGATTTGTCCTTAGGCTTCCCAGAAGCCTAAGGACGATTTGGCCTTGCCTTTTCTTTTATGCTTCTTCTTATTCACACCTCCAGTTGCCTTGGCCCAGCCCTCGATGTCTGAGATGTCGAAGCAAAGTGCGCCTCGCGCTTGTTGCCTTTGAGAAGCTCTTTCTCAGCTTCCTTGAGAGTAGACAATAACTCTCAAAGAGTATCATCAGTGTTCATCAAATTATAGTTTATGATGAACTATCTCCAGGTGCCGGGGAGAGATTGCAAGACCATGTCTATAGTAATCTCAGCCTCAAAGACTATCCCCATAGTCTCATCTATGTCAGTAATCATTTGTGCCATATGAGACTCAACAGACATGTCTTCTGACATACGTGAACGGAAGAGCTTATTAACTAACTCATATCTTTGCGACCGCTTGTTAGATCGGTGAAGATCTTGCAACCTCGCCAACATGTTATAAGGATCCAAGTCCCTGTTTTGTCGACGGAAATGCTGAGTCATGAAAGCAAGCATAATAGACTGAGCAGTAGTATCACAATCATCACTGTGAGTCTTCCAAAGCTCCAGCTCAAGTGTCTGATCAGGTGTGGGTTTAGGCCCAAGAGGTGTCTGTATGGTGTACAATAGCCTTTCGGCTCCAAGGACTATCCTTAGATTCATTTCCCAATCCGAAACGTTTGTGCCCTTAAAGACATTCTCGCCCATGATAATGTCTCGGACATTTCCCTTTCCAGTCATCTTGACTACGATAGTCCAACTATCTAGTCAACGATATTTTGGGTACAGTCTAACTGTTACAAGAAAAATAACATTGTATTAGTCCAACTAATAAAATAATTTTGACGAAATAATTTGAAAGCGCGTAAAGCTAAGTATCTGAATGAAATTACAAATTCAATACTAGCCTCCCACTATTTTTCGGCGAGCCTCTAACCCTCTGTCGAGTACTCGGGAAACCCAGTTTCCTAGTGGGCTAGGATCCCGTTAAACAACACACAACCTTGACTTTGGCCAACAATCTGTATGATATTTAGCTATGTAGATCTCGAAGATCAATTGGATCTCATCCAATTCCTAGATCCGGTAGGTGGACATCCAAGTCTGAAACATATATACAATACATATGCCAATGTATCCAATGCATTTTCCTAACCTTTTCCTATGAATCAACTAAGCCTTGGCTTTGGCACAACAATCTTAATGATTCCAGTTAAGCGGGACCCATTGACATGAAAAGTTTCGTAATCAATGTCGATGGACAAGAAATGATCTTGACTTTGGCCAACAAATCACGACTTAGACAGAACACCGATATGGAACAAAACTCTCATGATTCAAACACATCCACAATTGACAAAAGCCTTGACTTTGGCCAACAAACCAATGCCAATTTTGGATCTTCAGTAAGAATCACTCAACAGAAGAAAAAATCGCTTAATATTATTTTGAGGGTTTTTCGCGTAAATTGGCAACCAATTTATTATCTTTGTTAAGGTCTCATCATACACCCTTAAGCATGCTTCTAAAACATAATAAGGCACGGAAAGTAAATTAATAACGATATGCGGATGGATATTTAAACAGATTGTTCCTAGAACAAATCGCTCCATTTCCTCTCCCCGGCTAGCACTATTCTACTTCTACCCAATTACATAATATAATAGAAAACTCATTGCAATGAGGGGAATTAGGTGAGAAGAGAATACAAAGAGATAATAAGAGACAAGGCTGGACACACAGGTCCAATTTATAAATTCCAAATTTACAATAATTTCCAAAATTACCATTTCCCTTCTAATATCCATCCGATATACGCTATTCATTCAATACATCCATATATATTCATTCAAGGCATGTTATACAACCAATCTAATCCAATTAATTAGTCTTTAATTATGTGACCATCCAATGTTCAAACAACGATTTGATTTTACGCGAGTCCAACTCGTTTGAGAATAAGTACTCAAAGTACAAATCCTTGAATTATATCGAACTACTCGTTAAATCTAATTTAAGTCGTATTCAATACTAATTCTATTATTTAATTCCAAATTAAATATATACACCTTTTAATGCGCTTTAACGATTTAGATTCCAAATCTAATCATATTGGGTCTCAAAGCCCAACTAACATCCAATGTTCATTTAATTAAAGTCCGATGGGCTTTCAATTGATTTTAAAAGGCATGGGCTTTGGTCAATGTGGGTCAAACCCAATCACCAAGACCAAGTAAGGAATCACCCCCATTTCCCATAAAACCAATATCAAGCCCATAAGGCCCAATTAAACTTTTAAAGCCCATTTATTACATTTGGACTTAATGGAATGATTTAGGCCCAATTTGGATCCAATCCAATTGGCCTAAACCAACTTGGCCCAACCAAGCCCATTATGCCCAAAAATAATAATTTCAAGCCCAATTCAAAATTAAGCCCAAGTAATCAAATTTTAAAAATTTAATTAATCAAAGTGTAATACACTAACTAATTACCTAAATAAATATTTCTAAAATACAATTTACCAATTAATTATGTATCCTTTTATTCAATTATTGTCCAATAATTTTTAATCAAAATCAAGTCCAATTCATGCCTTATGGTTCTCGACCAAGGTAGTGAAACTTGTCCGATTTCATTTTTCAATCCAATCGAATTTACAAATCGACATTTCCATTCGTCTCAACTCATCCAATGATCATCAAAACAAAAAATACCAAGAACCTAGGGTACATATCAAATTCGGCCAAGCCAAAGGGGGTTCCAAATTTTGATCCAATCACAATTTGTTGAAATTGATCCAATCATATCTCATTTTATCAACATACAATCATACTCAACCATCCATTCAATCAAAACATGCTCAAATTGATTTTCCCCAAATTTTACCCTAATAAATTCCATGCTCATTTAAGCTCAATGATACCATTGTTGGTTTCTATAAGGTGTCCCAAGATCATATAAGCATGAAATAAGAATGAATAAACGGAGAAGTATGGCGGAATCATACTTACCACGATCTGTTGTGGATCCGTTGAGCAACAAAATTCCTCCTCCAAGATCTACAAGATACGGCCAAGGTGAAGAGTAAAGCTCCAAGCTTTGTTCTTTGAATCCAAGCTCCTTGAGTTGGTTTCCCTATCACCTCTTTGTGATTCCTTGAAGGTGCTAGCCTTATGTGATTATTTGCTTCAAATTTTCACACACTTTCTTCACGAATTTTTGGCAAAAAGGAAGAAAATGGAGAGCTGTGAAACTGTTTCAGTTTCGGTCAAGGTGATGAGGAGAGAAAATGATGATTTTGATTTCAAAAATCAATTTATATTTGTGTCAAAAAAATAATCAAACATATACCAAACCCTTGGTTGGTATATGACACAAATCTAACACCATTACTATGCCTTTGAGTGTTGTAACACTCCATCACCAAAACCCATCACATAAAAGTGAATTAAGTGACAAGTGATGTGATGGTTGATGTAATATGTGGGCCCCACTCGATTCCAAATGCGAGTGGGCCCGCAAACACTCTCGGGCTCAGGTTCGATAATTCCGAATTAGCGAACTTCCATCGCGACGTTATTTAAATCGAATTTAAATAAATAATTATGCCTAGCAAAATTACTATTCACGTCGCTAATGAATTAATTCTAAATTAACTCGTTTACCCGAATTAAAATCTAATTTTAATTCCGTGTCGAAATCTAATTCCGAATAATATATGAAATATATTATTTTAACGATTAATTCCAAATTAATCTTTCTCTCTCTTCAAATAGTAATTATCCAAGATAAAGTCTCTCCGTAATTAATCCCAGATTAATTAAGTTCGAATCATACGTCATTGGTGAATCTTCGGGAAGCGACCCAAGAGATCTCTGGATATGTTGGCAGTAAATACGGTCGTCGGACTATCTGAACACGTGCGTACCAAGTACTACATTTTTACCGATTTACGAGACAAGGTTGGCTTCTAGCAAAGTGCCATGTCTATCTAATTCTACAGAAATATTCTTACTAGAATATACGATCTTTAACAGGCGTAATATACCGTAGTATAGCGTATTGCGATCCAGTATCTGATGTCACGTGCAAGGCCCGGGGCTGGAATAGTGTCTACCCCGTACGAAGCACATATCGGATATCGAGCAACTAGTCTATTTGAATCGGATAATCATGACCTTGTCATATTATCCCGATGGTTGCAACACAATAGAGAACCAGTTCTGAATCCCTGCGTGATCATCATCTCCATATGTCTGAAGTGATACTTCTGTCTTGACATCACATCCAATACACTACGATTCCCAACAAACCCAGTAGAGGCGTACACAGAACTTGTTAAAGCCCTAGATGACCAAAACCAAAATTTACCAATTGTCGCAAGTACTAGTGATGCAAGTCTCAGGTTAAGACCAAATACACCTACCCTGAAGCGGACTCCCATAGACACATATACATACTACCAATGGGATTCCGCGGGGTCTATCCAGAGCGAAGCTGTTTTCCGTACCATCGGTAAAAAACAACCTCATATTGTACTTGCATAAGTATCATATACTTAAATATATGAGAACTATGTCGTTATGCCCTCACAACGCGCACAAGTGCAATACTAGTCTATTCCGCATTATCGATGTCCAATCTCGATAATACTACGACTAGAGATATTTAATGATTAAACCTTTATGGATTGATACTGTCTCATATCATCTCAATCCGGAACTAATCATATGGACATTTACCATTTATATATATCAAAGTAAATGAATCATAAAACGGTAAAAGGCAATTTCATTATAACATAGTTAATTTTGTACAAAAACACAATGTCTTTTACAAACAGTGACGCTATGGGTCATAACTGTCCAACAAGAGTAACTTATCAGCTCCCAGGACAATCCTGAGATTCATCTTCCAATCTGGAAAATTTACACCGTTAAAGACATTATCACCCATGACAATGTCCCCAACGTTAATCTTTCCAGCCATCTTGATTGCAATAGTCCAACTATTCAATCAACGTTTTCGAGTACACTCAAAATGTAATGGTTACTATAGTCCAACTATATAATCAACTACAAGTGAAGTAGTGTCTTGTACAGTCTAACTGTTCAAAGAAAGCAATATTCAATATTAGTCCAACTAATTTATTTATAACAACGATAAATAAAATAAAAGAGCACGTATTGGCAAGTATTTAATGAAGTTGCAAATTTAATACTGGCCTCCCACTATTTTTCGGTGGCCTCTAACCATCTGTTGAGTACTCGAGAAACCTAGTTTCCTAGTGGGCTAGGATCTCATTAAATAACACACAACATTGACTTTGGCCAACAAGTTGTATGAAACTTAACTAGGTAGATCTCTAAGATCAATTGGATCACATCCAATTCCTAGATCCGGTAGGTGGACCTCCAAGTCCGAAATATATCCAATATATCATCCTAACCTGTTCCTCTAAATCAACTAAGCCTTGGCTTTGGCTCAACAAGCTTAATGATTCCAATTAAGCGGGACCCATTGACAGTGGGAAAGCTTCGTAATCACCGTCGATGTACAGAAGTGACCTTGACTTTGGCCAACAAATCACAACTGTCCAAGATATGCGATATATAACAAAGCTTTCATGGTTCAAACACATCCGCGATGGACAATGATCTTGACTTTGGCTAACAAATCAAAGCCAATCTTGGATCTTGATAGAGAACCTCTCAATGGAAGGAAAACGCTTAATATTTGATTAGGATTTTTCTAGTAAATTGGCATCCATTTATTATCTTCAATTAGGTCTCATCATACACACCCTTAAACATGCATTTTAAAAGCATAATAAGGCGTGAATAAATTAATAATGATATGCATATGGATATACACAAACTTGTTCCTAGAACAAATCTCTCTATTTTCTCTCTCCCGCTAGCACTATTCATACTTCTACCTAATTACATAATACTTCTAAAGAAATCTCATTTAGATTGAGGGGAATATGTGAGAAGAGAAATACAATGAGAAAAGATGTAATAGGCTGGTCACGTAGGTCTAATTTAATAAATTCTAAATTTATTAAACAAATTCCAAAATTACCATCACCCTTCTAATATCCATCTGATATACATTATTCATACAATACATTCATGTATTCACACAAAGCATGTTATTCAATCAATCTAATCCAATTAATTAATCTTTGAATTAATGACCGTCCAATTTTCAATAACGATTTGATTTGCGCGAGTCCAACTTGTTTAAGAATAAATACTCAAAGTACGTATTCTTGAATTATATCGAACTATAATTTTAAATCCAATTTAATTTTCATTCAATATTAATTCCAAATTAATTCCAAATTAAATAATTACACTTATTTATGTGCCTTAAAGACTTAGATTCCAAATCCAATCTTAATGGGTCTCAAAAGCCCAATTAGTATCCAATACATTTTTAATTAAAGTCCAATGGGCTTTTAATTAATTCTTAAGGCATGGGCTTTGGCCATTATGGATCAAACCCAAGATGCCAAGGCCAAAATAGGAATCGCCCTATTACTAAAAATCAAGTTAGGCCCATTAGGACTAATTAAATTATTAAAGGCCCAATAGTCATATTTGGACTTTATGGAAATGGTTTTGGGCCCAATTGGATCCAACCTAATTGTCCAAAACCAAAGTTGGCCTATGCCATGCCCATTAAGCCCAAATACACCAAATTAGCCCAATTCAATTTAAAGACTAATTTTAATTAATTAACATTCCAAACATTACATTAATTTTAATTAAAGTGTATAGCCATAATTAATTAGTTAAACTAATATTTCCAAAACACCAATTACACTAATTAATCATGCTTTAATTAATAACTCAAGTCCAACACAAATTGAAGCAAAATCAATCTATTTCATGATTCACACTCACGACAATTAGGGCATAAATAACATCCAATTTGATTTCAATCCAATTAAATCAACATAAAAGATTTATTTCATGCTTTAAACTTATCTATTAGTCTAAAATCAAAAAATCACCATGAATGTTCTAGGGCTTTACATTCGGCCATGCTCAAGATTTGGGGTTTCTTAATCTAATCAATATTTCACAAATCCAACAATGCACAAATTCAATTCAACATCATATAAACATAACCCAACAATCAATTTGAAAAAATTATGCTCCAAACACAAAATCCCAAAATAAAGTCTATAAACCCTATATTTTAAATCAAGCTTAGGATGGCTCCAGATACCATTGTTAGTCTCCAAGACATGCCACAAGATCACTAAGCATGATTAAAGTGTGAAAATAAAAAATAAGTTGCGGAAGACTTACATTGATTTGGATGATTTCAAGACTTTTCTTTATTTTGATGGAAGCTCCAAGCTTTGTTGAGTGTTTCCAACACTTAGGTGAGTTTTCCTATCACCTTCTTTAACTCCAAATGTACTAGCAAGCTTGAAATTTTGAAACAAAATTTCCAAGGGAGAGCTTATGGTGTTCGGCCAAGAGAGGTTTGTGAGAGAGAGATGTTTTGGTTTTCAAAAAACCCTAATTCAAAGTCAATCCAATTGTGTATGTTTGTTTTGCCAAATGCAAAATACTTTTACTAAAAGCAAAACAAGGTTGGTCAAAAGTGAGTGGTTTTCCAAAAAACCATTTACTTTTGCCAACACCCACCATTAATTTGTGGGCCCCACCTTTTAAATTCAAAATTCAAGATGGTTTGCTCTACACACTTCATGCTTGGTTCCGTTTAATCCGATTAAACGAATTTTCCGTCGCAATGTAATTAAATTCAATTTAATTAAATAATGATGCCTCGTAGAATTATTAGGGAAGTGGCTTACGAATTAATTCTAAATTAATTCGTTCGCTCATATTAAAGTCCAACTTTAATTTCGTATCGAAATCCAATTTCAATTAATATATCCGATATATTATTTTAGCCCAAATAAAAAATTAAATAGAAAATTCAAATTTAACTATTAAATTTATTTTACCGATTAATTCCAAATTAATCGCGTTCTCTCTTCTATTCGAATTAATCCTAGATTAATACCTACCGACAATTAATCCCAGATTAATTCTTGCCGTAATTAATCCAAGATTAATTTTTATCGTAATTAATTCCAGATTAATTTTCTCTCTCATAATTAATCCCAGATTAATTCCGCTTGAGTCAAATATCATCGGTGAATCTTTGGGAAGTGACCCAAGAGATCCCTGGATATATTAGCAGTAAATACAATTGTTGCACTATCCGAACACGTGCGTACCTCGTACCACGTTCTTACCGATTTACAAGACATGATTGGCTTCTAGCAAAACACCTTGCCTACCCAATTCTCCAGAAATATTCAACAAAGAATATACAATCTATATCAAGCGTAGTATACAATGTATTGTGTATTACGATCCAGTATCAGATGTCACATGCTAGAGCTGAGGCTGGAATTGTGTCTGCCCCGTACGAAGTATTTATCGGATCACTAGTAACTAGTCTCTATAATCGGATAATCATGACCTAGTCCTACTATCCCAATAGCCACAACATTTAAGAGTATTAGTTCAGTATCCCTATGTGATCATCATCTACATGTGACTGAAGTGATACTTTCATCTTGAGATCACACCCAATACACTACGATTCTCAATAAACATAGAAGAGGCGTACACAGAACCTGTTAAAGCCCCGGACGACTAAAACCAGAGCGTACTGATTGTCGTAAGTTTTCGCGATGCAAGTCTCAGGTTAAGACCAAATACACCTACCCTGATTCGGACTCCCATAGACACATAGTCATACTACCAATGGGATTCCAATGGGTCTATCCAAAGCGAAGCTGTTTCCGTACCATCGGTAAACAGAACCTCCTATTACACTTGCATAAGTATCCAATACCCAAATATACGAGAACTATGCCGTTATGCTTCCATAACGCGCACAAGTGTAATACTAGTCTCTTCCGCATTATCGATGTCCAGTCTCGATAATACTACGACTAGGGATTTTCAATGATTAAACCTTACGTGGATTAATACTGTCTCATATCTTATTAATCCGATACTAATCATATGGACTTTTTCATTTATATATCCCGGTAATCCAATTACAATGATATTATAAAAGAGCAATTTCCTTGGTCACATAGTTAATTTGTATAACACCACCATGTTCTGTATAAATAGTGATGTTATGGGTCATAATCATCTAATAGAAAAGAAGATGGAGCAGTTCGACCAGCAGATATAGGCTTTCTAGGAGATGTTGGAGGCCTCACTCGACTGGAGTGCATCGGGCTCGAGCGCCCCTCATCACAGCAGCAATTTTTTTTTTTTTTCCATTTGTATAAACATTCAGAAAAGATAGTTTTAATATACTATGTATTTTTTTATTTAATAAATTTTCATTATAATAATAAAATAATTATTAGAATATTTCCTAATTGTGCTATTAATCGGCTATTTTTTTGAAATAATAATATTTTTTAAAATATTAAATTGAATATTTTAGAGTAAAATTATGTAAAAAAATAATTTTTTAAAAAAATATTTTTATACCTTTAGTGTCGAAATTATGCGACGCTAAAAGAAATAAAAAAAATATTATTTATATACTTTTTCGACGCTAAAAGTATATAAATAAATATTTTTATTTCTTTTAGCATCGCATAATTTCGATGCCAAAAGTTTATTTTTTAGCGTCGAACACTTTCGTCGCCAAATATGAACTATAGCGTCGGGAATTCTTCTTTTTCGTCGAAATAATTTAGATGCAAAGTAATAGGTTTTAGCGTTGATAATTTGTATTACGATGCTAATTGTCGTTCTCGTCCATGTTTTAGCGTCTAAGTTTAGCGTCGAAATTTTTCGACGCCATTTAGTGTTGGTGTCGAACTATTAACTTTTGATTGTCGATTGTTTTGACGCTAAAGGCCTTATTTTTTGTGGGTTAGACCCACTTCGCTGTACGGGGTACCGATCCGACCCTAGGGGTCCCACAACCGCCCCAACAGAGAGGGTCAAGTATTAGTGATCGGATCGGGGACAAATGGGAGTCGACAACTTATAATATATTTATATAAAAATAATTATATATGTATGTAATATTATTATATTCTACATATCCTACTTATTGTAGCTAAAATTGGTTCCTTAGAAAACAAATAAATAAATAAAATAAGAAAACTTTAAATGGGTAAAATTTATTTGGGTTGTCGGTACCTAGCTGTTGGTGGCCTGGCGCTAGATACGGCAGAACTTGAGGTAATGATGATAAACATATCTATTCTTATCAAAATCTGAATCACCAATTGATAATAGATATTTATATGGGATATTTTTTTAATAATATTTTTATTTTAAGTAATTATAAATTTTAGAGATAGATTAGAATATATAATTACTTGAAATATGAATTTTACAAAAATATTTCCTATAATTATTTATTGATAATTAATTTCACTCTTCTCAATATATAAAGAGCAAATTTCTGATTCATTTTCTATTTAGTCTTAGGATACACATTATAAACTAATACGACTTTTTGGCCTTCGAGTACAATGCTTTAGTATGCAAAATTACCAAAAGAGGAATACAAATGGTCACGTGTAAGGCGCATGATGAATGAGTGTCTTTGGACACAAGGACAAGACAAATGTGAGTGTGACACTTAAGGTAGGGCACGTGTATAGAGGTTATGGGCAAACAATATTTAAGAGAAGCTTTCGGTAAATGCTAATTATACTCTATATTTTGGCTCTAAAATCCATTAGTACACTACCTTAACATATCCCTTAATTTAATTATTACCCATTCAAATTAGATAATTAACATTTCATAAATATTTAAACAAAAAGTGAATTATGTAAAATTTAACAAAAAATTAAATTAAATTAAATTGTAAGAATTTAAAATAATTATACTCATATTAAAAATTTTAATTTTATTATATACGTAATTGTTAAATTTTTATTACTTTAAATTAATTTTTGAATGTTATGTATAATTACCACTAAATTTAAATAAATGAAAATATATTAAGCTTTTTGTTAATTAAATTATAAATGTTAAAAAGTGACAATAATACTCACATGTAATACAGTAACTTAATATTTGAATATTTTCTCTCATATGAAATATATTTTACAAAATTAATAATTACAATGTTAATTTCAACAATGTTAACTTAAATAATAATAATAATTGAATAATTATAATATAGTTAATCATTCTCAATTTTAATATTCTAAAAATAAAAAACGACAGGTGCACAATATGAAAACACCTAGCTTTTAGATCTTTTAGGCAACGCCTAAACGGATGGGTTAGGCAAAATTAGTCGGTTTATTTTCTTTATTTAATTATCTATAAAAAAATTATTTTATAGTACAGTCCACTATCAAAATTATCATAATAATTAATTAACAAGTTTGGAGTTGCAGGTCATGCATATACTACAGATATTGTAGTAATTATCATTATTTATAATACAATTTAATTTATGAATAAAATTATATTAACAACAAATAAGGTCTTTGCCTTTCACCTAGCAGCTCCTAATTCCTATAAATTATTAAGGAAAGTAGTAATTAATAAATTTAAAAGCAATTACAACTTTTTGTCCAAAAACAAAAATGAATTGAATCACGCTTTATGAAAAAGTGTTTACTTTGGAAAAACCCTAAAACAGCTTACAGAAATCCAATCATGTGTCACGGCGCCCGTGTTCACAAACCACTTCATGACTTCAACATCTGATGAGTGATGACGGCGACATGATTTCCCACAATCACCGCAGTTTTTTCAATCGTTTATCGTCGAACGGCTAGGAGCCGTCTAGTTGCTTAAATCGTTTTTTTAGAACACTGCTAAATAATTTTCATTTTTCTAAAATTCACGTAATTCCATTAAATTTTTTAGATAGTTCACTATTATAATTATTTACTCATCATCATTATATGTGTATATTGTTGATCATTTAACTCCAATTCCGCTTGCACTTATAGATGAATTGTCGAAAAGTCTTCAAAGTCATTTGGGCATCTTCTTGTTGCCTCAGATCAGCTCGGGTCCAATCATCCACACATGTTGTTGCTTCTAAAGTGTTTGGATGTAATGAAGACCATCCCGATTCTAAAATATTACATCTTAAGCTGAAAGCCTGTTCAACCGCAACGATGGAAACAGGTGCTGCCAACACCTCTTTAGCAATAATTAATAAAATATGATAGATATTTTGATGTCAGTTCTACTAGTCAAGTATTTAAAAATTTTTACTTACTAAACTTTCAGGAGGAAACTCAAAATTGATAAATAAATAATTATCTAATTCCAGGTTATTTGTTGTACTATCCCTCTTTTTTATTTCGCTATAATAATCAATGATCATTTACGCTAAGTCTTGAATGTATTACGGGTTTTGCTATTAGATTGTCCTGATAATTGCAAGTTATATCTACTAACATAATCATTAAATAAATATATATAATCAATTTTATTTCATCTATTATTTTTCTAATATTAATTTCATAATCTATTCCTAAAAATACATAGTAAGTTTGTAACCGACTATTCAAACCTTCTAATTTAAATATATGATCAAAAACCGTGACAATAAGATAAAACAATAAAATGTCTTTAAAATAAGTCAACCATTTTCTCTTCATAACAAAAATAGCTTCAATTAAAACAATATCATTAATATTTGAACTTTCAGCATGCTCATACAAAGTACCAACAATATTCAAACATTTAACAAGAAATAAATTTATTATAGGATAATAAACTTCACTAAAAATATTTAGAGCATCATTAAAAACTTTTAAAACTTTTAATTTTTTTTCACAAATATCACATTGACTAGTCAAAAGTGTTATATGTCTAATATGTTGGGAAAAAACTACATAATACATCTTTGTATTGAAAAGCTTGAGTTAAAATTAAAAAAAAAAATATATATATTCCAACGAGTTGGAACATTTTGTGAAAATTTTATCAATCGAATACCATTTAATTTACAAGACTTAGCCTATATTCTCTTGACATTAGAATATAACCAAATACAATTAAGTGCAATCTTAATAGGATTAATGTGATGTTCTAAAAAAATAAAACCATCTTGAACACATAAATTAAAAACATAGCATGTGCAACGAACATGAAAAATCAACCCCACAAATTTGGTTGACATATTTCTTTTAAATCTCTAATTGATGCAGTATTTGCAGATGCATTGTCAAAACCAATTTTTAAAATTTTGCATAATAAACCAAATTTATCAAAAATTACTTTAATCATTTTATAAATATTTTGTGCAATATGATGCTCATCAAAAACTCTAAATGCAATAAGTCGTTTTTCCATGTTCCATGATGCATCAATCCAATGACAAGTCACACCTATTTATAAGTGTGTTTATCAATGATCACTCCAAATATTAGAAAAATAAAGATGACCTTTAATATCGTTAAAAATATCATTTAAAATAATTTTATCATCTTTCTATATTTTAAAATTTTATCATTTTCTTGTATTTCTCGGCATTTCAGAGGCAGCATGATTTAAAGCATTTCGAACATAATTAGTAAAAATATTTTTTCACTAAAACTTAAAGAAAGATGTATCATATAAGTAAATTTAGCAAATTCTTCTTTATTTTTAGCATCAAAATATTTAAATAAATCTAAATAACTCTAGCAGATGAAGAATACTTGCCCATTTGAGTTTGTGTTGTATCAAGTCCAATTTCAGCGGTATGATGTCTATCTAAGTGCTTGTTCATATTATCATAGCCGCCGGTAAATTTGTAAGATATACCACAATGGATGCATATTGCTCTGGGACCTTCATTTTTAGTCGCGACTAAATGAACATGAATTTTGAAAATATTAGAAGATTGAGACATAACTTTTATTCTTCGTGTACCGATTGTAGACGCTGGTTTAAGCCTAAGATCTACAATCGAGATTTTATAGTATGAGACACTAGTGATCCTGTAAAAAATAGATAGAATGAGGTGGAGTTATTGCCCATCGATGTGGTGGGTGTTGTAGGCACTCCGACGCTGAAGTCAATAGTGAAGACAAGTAGTAAATGATGGAAAAACAAGGTCTGAAGTTGCCTTGACTTCTATTGATTACCGTGAGGGCGGATGACTGATATTTAGAGAGTAAGAGGTTGTGAGATCTCAAGTCTAAGAGTTAAGACTTGGATGAATTGGTATTTCGAGTACTTCTTGTATTTATGGTTTGAGACAAGTTTACTTTTGTAACATCCCGCCTAGGCCAGGATGCTACCGGCAGGAGACAGGCTAAACCCATCTCCATAAGCCTCTGATTCTAACGAAATTTCGGCATGATGTATTCGTAACATCATGCAACCTGGCCTGTAGCCAGCATCCATATACAACAAGAACATAAAAATCTCGGCCTCATGCCGGTAACTCAACATCAATGCATTCATCAACAAGGCCTCAGGCCTGAACTCAAAATGAAACTATGCTATTACATGACTTATACATATAAAATACAAATGCAAATACAAGGATGAGGGCCATGAGGACCCATAACTCGACCCATGACTCTCTTGATTGCAATTGGGGCGATCCACCGTCTTCAAACTCTTCACCGAACTTCTGCTGGTTCTATATGACAGCTACTGTCCTGCAAAACTTCAAACTGTTGTGGTGTGAGTCATAAGACTCAGTAAGTAATCATGCAAACATTAACAAATCTTATTTATCTCTATAACTTATATCCATTTTATTTTATGTTACTAGTTACTAGTCCTGTCACCTGAACACACACTTAAGTACTTTATCTTTTATTAATTACATCCTTATTAATCCTTCATATTAAGTACATCAAGTTCTACTTTACTAACTACCAGGTTAAGATCCAATTCACTTCTATTGTACTACTCTGATTCTTCTCTTTACCTTTTTGTATACTCTGAGCTAGTTTAGATTTGACAATTATAATAGCTTTCTTTCTTTCCTAACTTGAAATATCATCAAATCGGTTGTACTAAGATATTACCTCTGTCAGGTACTTGATTTACTATCACTGATCACATAAACATACACATATAATCATCATTGATACTTAAATAAGATTATGCTAACATGCATTTGTACCCTACAAAATGTTACTTCAATATGAATATGCTACCCGTAAAGTTATCCATATATGCATACTAATGCAGGTATGTCATTATGCATTTATGCCAACGATATGCTTTAAAATGATAACCGAAATGTATGACCTCTAACGTGTAATTTTATTCAGACAATACTTCCTGAAAACCCTTTTTTTCTGGAAAACTGTTTCATAAAAACGGTTTCTGAAATCTCTTTCCTGAAAGTTTCTTTCTGAAAACTTTTTTGCTGAAAACTTTACTTACAAACTGGTTTCTGCTTAAAAATTCTGAATCTCTCATAAAACTGTTATTTCTGAAAACTTCCTTTTCTAAAGGCCCCTTCTGAAAACTGTAACTGAAAACTGGAATCTGAAACTGTTCCTAAACTCTGCTTTCTGAAAACTGTTTATTAACATTTGGCTTTCTGAAATCTAGGCACTGAAAATCTGGAAACTGTGTACTAAAAATATGAAATCTAAAATCTGAAAGCTTTTCTGAAATCCGTATCTCTGTCTGAAAACCTGGACGTATGAGGGCGCTACATACCGCTGTCCCCCATACGCCTAACTGGAGCCAGTAAAGCAAATCCATGACTTTGAGGCGATACGTCTCGCCGTCCCCCAAAGCATGCCACTACTGCCTCAAACTGGTGGTCTTGGGGCGCTACTTGTCGCTGACCCCCAAGCCATAAACTGGAGATGGGGGTGCAGATCTATGCTACCACCCAAACTCAAACTGTGGGGTCTAGGGGCGTTGTGTATCGCTCATCCCCCTAGCCCCGACTCGAGGATCTGAGAGCGTCCCCTCAGTCCTCCAAATGTGCAAATGTCTCGCTGAATCCGTCAATTCCAACTGTATCTCTTTAATAGTTACATACTGGGGGGTGAGTTTTTACCTCATGCCCCGAAAACCATATACCGTATCTCAAAACTGAAAGAAAGCTTTTTTCTAAAATATATTGTCTTCCAAAACATTTGAAATTTTTCTTTGAAACCTTTGAAATCTTTGAAAAAAATTTTATCTTTTGCTCGACTGTTGGAAACTTTAACACACACACATGCAGATGTTTTCTCATGATCCTTTCTGTCTTAACCATGCTAAACTATATGCTTATTCTATACTATCACACATGTTCATGCATATGTTCATGCTTATGTTCATGCACGTGTTTATGCATATATGCAAAGCAATGAATTATGTATTCTATTCCTTATATGCTTACATTTTGAATCATCTCACATTTAATATGTTTATACTATTCTCAGTATACTTACACACATTCAAACCATCATAACTTAGCTTACCTCTATAACTTACCTTGTTGGTGGCTCACAACAATATAATGTATAATTTACATTCATACACACAGTCGATCATTATAAACGAATGTATGACTTAAAGTGTAAAATTTTACTTATTCATTCATTTCCATTACTCTCTAATCATTTATAACCATACTAGAACATCTATCCCAACAATAGGCCCATTTAGGCATTTCTAAAATTAATAGTTATGCTAAATCAAATACATACAAACAATTTATTTATATACTTACTTATTTCTCCATGTAACCTACATACTCTTGCTTATACGTGTATACACTCGTGTTCTTGTTCTGGTATCATTCTATATACACTGAACATATACAGTTACTTTTCATAATTGTCATTTTCTAAACTTTAGTCCCATTCCCTAGGGTGTAGTTTTCTATAACCCCCCAACCCAAGTCTAATTAAATTATATTCATGATATTATTCATATGCTCTTATCTAAGTATACATACTAGTTTATACCTACATATGCATCTCTATACTTCTATGTGCTCATGCTTATCTCTTGCTCATACATCTACTTATAATTACTTGTTCTTATCTATATGTGCATATAAATACACCTGCTTATTTCCTCTACATTCATCTTTATATAAGTATATAAATATATATAGGTTTCATACATGTAACTATATACAACTTTGTTATATTACTTATTCGAACACTATTAAATCTATCAAGTACTCATAGCATGGGTTACTTACCTGGCTTCCCGGACACTCCAAACCTGGACCCGATCTGTCAAAACAATCACAACATCTGTCAGAATCGCTATTTGCGGAACTTTCTACTAATCTTTAATAAACTACGGACTTTCTCGGAATACACGAATCCTCTCTGATTCTACAGTTCAAACTTTATTACTCTACTATATGCTCATATACTGTTCTAAACTAGCTAGATGGCTCAGATTCTCATTTTACACGTTTGCGGTAAAACTTGTGGAAAAGTTTCCGCAAACGCTACGGAAGGGTCTCGAACCCTCCGAACTAATCCGGAATTACCAAATTACCATCGCAATATCATATTTATATCTTAACCGTGGCTACGGTCATCTACACTCAATCGCGCGAGAAACTTCGTTTTACCGGAAACTCACTAATTCTACCGGATCGATCATAACTCATCCGATTCTCCCCGAATTCTACCACATTTATCAATTTAACATATTAAAACATATCCAATTCATTATATGTTAATTCGTTACACTACGGAACTACTAGAAACATCCGAATAAATAACGGTAAACTTTAAAATGACGAATTCTAAACGGAGAGTCGTACCGAAATTCTAAGGCCATATTCGGACTCCCATCGGCCATACGAACACGTTGGTGCGATCAGAATTCCGATCGGAGCTACTGTTCATCACGGGCTACTATTCATCCACCGCTTCTTTCCTTGTTTTGCATGCAGCCGGCCGCTGTTCGGCAAAACCGACTCCGTATACTCGTAGTACTCTCCGAGAGCTTCGATTTGGTAGGTGGCTCGGGCCGTGAAATGAACCGACGAGCCAGAAATACGAAACCTATTCCTCGATCGCTTTTCCCCACCCCTGCGCTGTTTCTGACGATTCCAAGCGTCGGCGCCGGTCATCAGCGGCTGCGCCGTGGCTGGACGCACCGGGCCCTGGTGGTTCGCAGGCGAGCTGGTGGCCGGCGTGGTTAATTCTTCTTTTTCTCTCCCCCTTTGCGTTTTGCCTCTGTATTTTTTTTTCTGCATTTGCTAATAATAATAATAATAATAATGATAATAATATCAAAATCTGAAAATGACCAAAATGCCCCCACTTCTAAGGGTAAAATCAAAAATCACTGATTTTAAAGCCTTTCTGGCGCGATTCTCGAAATACGTTCAACGTGAAAGTTGTTTGTCTCAAAAAAACTAGTTCAATGGTTCAAGAACCAACTCAATCGGAGTTCGTTTTCTAATTTTATGCCCAAAACTGTAAACTTTACGTGTTTTACAAAAACCGCGTAACTAACTTTTGATCCCACACGTTTTCCAACGCGACGAATCTTCATACTATATTATTCTAATATATATAACAGTAATTGAACTCTTATTCTTCATTATTATCCTTATCCAAGACTATAACGTCAGTCCGAAAATCTTCTAGAACGATCTCGAAAATCTGGGATTTTACATTCACCATTCCTTATAAAATTTCGTCCTCGAAATTTATCCATCCCTATAACTGCTGATTCGAACCTGGTCGCATATGATGAAACTATCTTGTTCTAAACTCTACTGATATAACTTTCCTGTCTCAATTGTTAACTAATCACTGTCTATAAACTATGATCCATAACGGCTCATCTACGGCTTTAAACTGGCTATATTGGTCTGGTTCTCATCTCTGGTTATACTGATCTGGTTCTTATCTCTAACTGTACTGTTCTAGTTCTTATCTCATATCCTCTGGCCTCACAAGGGCCCTATACTGATACTATCGTATTCTTGCTAATTATCTGATTAAAAAGGCCACAAAAGTACTTACTTAATTTAATCTCTTCCCATACGAAGATAGCTAATCTATGCACATACATAGAGTCACCCATGAACTCAAATTCGAGCAAGCAAATCACTGTATAATAGAATCAAATCATATCAGGCTATCACAGAAAATACATACAAAGACCTATGTGGTCCTTACAAAACTGAAGACAATCTTCAACAGCTGGATCCCCACAATTGCAGTCACTGACTTTTAGACCATACTACTAACTCTTGACTCTTAAACCATGCTCTGATACCAACTTTGTAACATCCCGCCTAGGCCAGGATGCTACCGGCAGGAGACAGGCTAAATCCATCTCCATAAGCCTCTGATTCTAACGAAATTTTGGCATGATGTAATCGTAACATCATGCAACCTAGCCTGTAGCCATCATCTATATACAACAAGAACATAACAATCTCGGCCTCAGGCCGGTAACTCAACATCAATACATTCATCAACAAGGCCTCAGGCCTGAACTCAAAATGAAACTATGCTATTACATGACTTATACATAAAAAATACAAAGGCAAATATAAGGATGAGGGCCGTGAGGACCCATAACTCGACCCAAGACTCTCTTGACTACAATTGAGGTGATCCACCATCTTCAAAGTCTTCACCGAACTTCTGTTGGTTCTATATGACATCTACTGTCCTGTAAAACTTCAAACTGTTGTGGTGTGAGTCATAAGGCTCAGTAAGTAATCATGGAAACATTAACAAATCTTATTTATCTCTATAACTTATATCCATTTTATTTCATGTTACTAGTTACTAGTTCTGTCACCTGAACACACACCTAAGTAATTTATCTTTTATTAATTACGTCCTTATTAATCCTTCATATTAAGTACATCAAGTTCTACTTTACTAACTAACAGGTTAAGATCCAATTCACTTCTACTGTACTACTATGATTCTTCTCTTTAGCTTTCTGTATACTCTGAGCGAGTCTAGATTTGACAATTATAATATCTTTCTTTCTATCCTAACTTGAAATATCATCAAATCGGTTGTACTAAGATATTACCTCTGTCAGGTACTTGATTTACTATCACTGATCACATAAACATACACATATAATCATCATTGATACTTAAATAAGATTATGCTACCATGCATTTGTACCCTACAAAATGTTACTTCAATATGAATATGGTACCCGTAAAGTCATCCATATATGCATACTAATGCAGGTATGTCATTATGTATTTATGCCAACTATATGCTTTAAAATGATAACCGAAATGTATGACCTCTAACGTGTAATTTTATTCAGACAATACTTCCTGAAAACCCTTTTTGTTAGAAAACTGTTTCATAAAAACTGTTTCTGAAATCTCTTTCCTGAAAGTTTCTTTCTGAAAACTTTTTTGCTGAAAACTTTACTTACAAACTGGTTTCTGCTTAAAAATTCTGAATCTCTCATAAAACTGTTGTATTATCGAGACTGGACATCGATAATGCGGAATAGGCTAGTATTGCACTTGTGTGCGTTGTGAGGGCACAACGACATAGTTCTCATATATATAAGTGTTGGAGACTTATGCAAGTGCGATAGGAGGTCGTGTTTCACCGATGGTACGGGAAACAGCTTCGCTCTGGATAGACCCCTCGGAATCCCATTGGTATTATGACTATGTGTCTATGGGAGGCCGAAATCAAGGTAGGGTGTATAGTCTTAACCTGAGACTTGCATCGCTAATACTTACGATAATCGATAAACTTTGGTCTTGGTGGTAGGGGGCTTTGACCAAGTTCTGTGTACACCACTTCTGGGTTTATCAGAGAGTCGTAGAGTATTGGGTGTGATGTCGAGACGGAAGTATCACTTCAGTCATATTGGAGATGATGTCACGCAGGATACGGTATTAGTGCTCTTAAGTGATGCGCATCCCATCGTGATATTATGACCAGGTCATGAATATCCGATTATAGAGACTAGTTACCAGACATCCGATATGTGTTTCGGACGGGGCAGACACTTATCCAGCCCCAGCCCTAGCACGTGACTATCCGATACTGGACCGATACACACAATACATTAGTATACTACGCTTGATATAGATCTTGATATTCTTAAATGGATATGTCCGGAGAATTGGGATGACTTGGTGCTTTGCTAGGTGTCGACCTTGTCTCGTAAATCGGTAGAACGTAGTACTTGGTACGTACGTGATTCGGATACACCGACGACCGTATTTATAGCCAACTTATCCGGGGATCTCATGGGTCGCTTCCCGATAATCCACCGATGACGCACAACTAGCACTCTTGAATAATCTGGGATTATACAGAAGAGAGAGAAAATTAATCTAGGATTAATTACGGAGATATTTTATCTGGGATAAAATATAGTCTAGAGAGAGATAACGATTAATTTGGAATTAATCGGTAAATAATATATATTCGATATATTAAACGAAATTAGATTTCGACGCGGAATTAAAATTAGATTTTAATTCGGGCGAACGAATTAATTTAGAATTAATTCGTTAGCGACGTGAATAGTGAAATCGCTAGGCGGAATCATTTAATTACGACGCGACGGAAAAATCGTTAATTTGGAATTAACGAACCCGAGCCCGAGTGTGATTGCGAGTGCATTCATATTTCGAATTCGAGTGCGGCGTCGCAAGTCGCATCAAATCAATCAGTCGCATCAAGCGTCAAATCAAATGTCACTTTGAGTGATGTGATTGATTGATGTGATTGATTGATTGAAAAGACATGACACATGACATAAAGTAGATGTGACTTGAGTGACATGTGAATAGTTGATGTGCATAGTGTTTACCTTTTTGACTTTTGGAATGCAAATTAAAGGTAAATGCATGTGAAATTCTTTTGAATTTCAAACTAAGTATATAAGATATACTAAATGCAAATCAAATACAAGATACACATTTTTCTTTCTCTCTCATTTCTCTCCTCTTCCTCACGCCCAAAGACACAAATGGGGACTGTTTTGGAAACTGAAAAACCGTGAGCACAAAGGGAAGCAAGAGTGGATTTTCATGGTGAAAATTCAAGTGCTAGCACACTTACGAGTCTTGCGAAGGTGTTAGGGAGGTTCACCCATGAGGCGGGACTCATCCGACGGAGTTTGGAGCTTCGAAATGAGATCCGAAACTGCTCAAACCAGTGAGCAAATCTGCTGCAGTGGGCGCACCTAGGCAGTGAGTTTTTGGCTTTGATTCGTCTTCAAATCGACTCAATCGATCGATGTGAGTATTCCGCTACCTCCGTTGATGTATTCACACATGTTTTCATGTCTTGATTTGATCTTGGGACCTAGATAAAACTCAACAATGGCATCATGAGCTAATGTTGCAAGCATGAAATTTTAGGGATTTAAAATTTGGGTAAATTTATTTTGAGCATGATTTGAATGAATTGATTGTTTGAGTATGCTTATAACATGTCTAATTGCATTTTGGTTGGACCAATTTGTTGAAATTGATTTGGAATAATTTTCCCCAAATGTGTACCTTGGCCGAATATAGATGATGATTTTGGTTCTTGGAATTTTGTGATTTTGATTCGTTTGATGAGTTAGAATCATTTAGGTTGATGTTAATCTGAATCGAATTGGATTGGATTTCGAATTGGACAAAAACCTCAAAAATATTAGGTTGGCCGAATGTGACTAATGCCCTAAAGTCTTGGATTTTTTGATTTTGTGACATTGGATGTGTATGAAATCATTTAGGATGTTGATTTAATGTCGATTGTGGGTTCGATTGGATTGAAACCGAATCGGACACAAAATCCCTCTTTTGGCCGAGACTAAAGAAGCATGTAATGGGTTTGATTTTTCAATTTGTGTGTTGGACATATAATAATGAAATGAGCATGATTAATTGGACTAATTTGGTGTTTTAGAAATGTTGATTTAGGTTATTAATCATGTAATGCACTTTGGTAATTAAATTGGGAAAATTGGATTTTTGAATTTAATTTTTGGGCCTAATTTTGGAATTGGACTTAATGTTGTATTTGGGCCTATTGGGCTTGATTTATCAAGTTTGGTTTAGGCCAAGTGGATTGGATCCAATTGGGGCCAAAACCTTAACCATAAAGCCCAAATACGACTTAATGAACCTTTAAAGTTCAATTGGGCCTAATGGGCCAAGATTGATTTATGGGCTTATGGGGTAAATCCCGGATTGGACTTTGGTTATCGGTTTGACCCGAGTTGACCAAAAGTCCACGCCTTAAGAAATCAATCAAAAGCCCATTGGACTTTAATTGAATTGACGTTGGACGTTAATCGGTCTTTGAGACGCGTTACGATTAGATTTGGAATTTAAATCGTAAAAGGTTTATTAAATAAAGTGTAATGTTCAATTTGGAATTGAATAGTGAATTAGTATTAAGTACATGTTAAATTAGATTTAATAATGTAGTTTATTTAATTCATGAATTCGTACTTTAAGTACTTATTCGCAAAAACGAGTTTGACTCGAACAAAATCAAATCGTTGTTTGAACATTGGATGATCACTTAATTATCAGATTAATTAATTTGATTAGATTGATTGATAACATGCTTATATGTGTGAATACTTGGTTGTGTTGAATGAATAATGTATATCGGATGGATATTAGATGGGTGGGCGATTTTAGAAATTGTTGTAATAAATTCGATTTATTAAATTGGACCTGCGTGTCCAGCCTTATCACCTTCGTTCTCTTTGTATTCTCTTCTCACCTTTTCCCCTCTATGTATATGAGGTTTCTTTAGAAGTGTAGTGTAACGGGTAGAAGTAATACAAGTGCTAGCTTGAGTGAGAAAGGGAGAGATTTGATCTAGGATCAATGTGTAAAGTATCCATCCGCATATCATTATTATTTTATTTCATACTCGCTTATTATGTATTTAGAATGCATGTTTAAGGGTGTATGATGATGAGACCTAACAAAGATAATTAAATTGGTAGCCAATTTGCACGCGAAAAACCCTCGTTTTATATTAAGCGATTATCCTTCCATTGAATGATTCTTGTTCAAGATCCAATTGGCATTGGTTTGTTGGCCAAAGTCAAGACCTTGTCAATGGATGTATTTGAATCATGAGGGTTTTGTTCCACATCGGTGTCTTGTCCAAGTTGTGATTTGTTGGCCAAAGTCAAGATCACTTCTTGTCCAACGACATTGATTACGAAACTTTCCTTGTCAATGGGTCCCGCTTAACTGGAGTCATTAGGTTTGTTGTGCCAAAGCCAAGGCCTAGATGATTCGGAGGATAAGGTTAGAAAATGTATTAGATACATTGGCATAAATAATATGTTTAGGACTTGGATGTCCACCTAACCGGATCTGGGAATTGGATTGGATCCAATTGATCTGTGAGATCTACCTGGTTAAGTAGCATACAGCTTGTTGGCCAAAGTCAAGGTTGTATGTTATTTAACAGGATCCTAGCCCACTAGGAAACACGGTTTCCCGAGTACTCCACAGAGGGTTAGAGGCTCGACGAAAAATAGTGGGAGGCAAGTATTGAATTTGCAACATTCGTTCAATTACTCGCCATACACGCTCAAACAAATATCATTCGTCAATATTTTACGTTGTTTTAAAAAAATTTATATAGTTGGACTATAACAAACTCATTCATATATAGTTGATTTTATAATTAGATTATAGTAATATCAATATAATTGAATTAAAATGATAGTTGATTTTATAATTGGATTATAGTAATCAATATTAAAATTATAGTTGATTAAATAATTGGGTTATTGTATCATTATAATAAATAGTACCTTATTAAATTGATTAAATAGTTGGACTATTGAAATCAAGAAAGAATTGAAAAGTTGAATATTTAAAATATATAATCCTTGGATTAAATGTTTTAAATGATTTAATTTTCAATTGGGAATTAATAATAGGTTAATTTATTTGATAAAATAACTTATTATGACTAAGCCCATAATTAAGCAAATTGTAGAGCATGAAATCTTTGGAAGATTTATGTGATGATGATTTTAATGCTTAATTAATATACTTATAATAAATCCATCTTTAGATTTAAAAGTATTAAAGTTGCAATTAATAATTCTTGGAGAATTAATTGACTATTCTAGTGGAGAAAAGTCAAAGTTTGCAATTGGGCATGTTGCACAAGGTGCATATCGTTTCGATATTCCGAACCCAAGGCTTGGCCAAAGGTTTGTGAAATATTGAAAAGATAATTGACATATCCCAAAGTGACTACCATTTGGATATGGAAGACACGAAGGAATTAAAGAAAGGGCGAGGCTCTAACTTTAAAAATATTTGTCAAAGTTATGTTCACTACTAGTATTGAAATTGGATTTTAAATAATTAGTGTGGTACATAAAATATATGTATTGATGTTCAGAATCCGCTATGAGCTGGATACTGACTTCAAGCTGAGATTTCTCTGCGAATTGGAAACGGGACGAAAGTCTCTGTTTCGACCGTAGATACCTAAGATTAGGAACTACCCTTTGGGTATGTACTTAAATTAGGAAATGTTATGGTGTAACTAGTTTGACTAGAGACATTATCTCTATATCAGTGTTTAATCCGATGCGGATAAAACCTTTATATTCTAGAACACTAAAGTGTTTTGTATATAAAGATGATACTGAGATAAATACATTAGATGTAAATAACATAATTTATATTTTGAATATAAATAAAATCTCAAACATATAAAATGACAAATAATTAGCTCAAATTGATTTGATCAATAGAGACTTATTTGTGGCATTGTTGTCTGGACACAATTAAACAAGACTCGTATATCCACACTTTTGAAGAGTGGGTACTAGGACTGATTTGACTATTCAAATAAGGTATGCGAATCTAGTTTATTAGGTAAAATACCTAAAATACTATTTACTTGGTAATAGTAAAAGGGCCACCGATCTGTTAGCCCTATTCATGGTGAAGTTAGTGGGCCCATATCTAGCTAGGCTAGATGTGAACATGAATATTTCGTGACCTTAACGAATGTGGCATTACGTTGTGGTTATGTGTTTCTTTTGAAGAAAACAGATCGGAAACTTTTGAAGTTTCGACACGAAGTAAATAAACAGATCGGCTATAGTATTATTCCGCCACGATTAGACCGTAATGGAAATTACTTAAGTAGTAAGTTTCATACGTAAATGAAAGAGTACGGTATTCTTTCATATAAGGACTCCTTCCGAGACACGTCAGTTAGACGGTGTGTCCGAACCAAAAACCAAATTTTGTTGGACATGATAAGGTTTATCACGAGTCGCTCTGAGCTACTGTTTCCTTCAATAGGATATGTATTAACAGTGCAAAACTTATTTAGAATAAAGTTCCATATAAATCTGTTTGACAGATGTCATATAGGATATGAGCAGGGAAGAAACGAGGTTTCTCATTCCTGATAATTTGGGTATGCCAGACATGACGTTTGGATGATACCAAACTAAAAGACCCAAATTGGATAAGTGCCAATATAGGTTATCCTAAGGGAAACCTTAAGTATAGTACTTGTAAATCCCACATGAGAACAATGTAATTGTTGCTCACCATGCGGTTTTCCTGAAAGGAATACCGATATGCAGTGGTCAGTGGGAGGATAGTGATACTCGATGAAAATCGGAGTAACACTGTTCAAGGCACGAAGTCCTTAATGGAACACAAATAGTTCATCAATGATGAATCTATACCATTAATCTTCAAATACACAAGAAACTAGTAGATCGGATAGAGTCAGAAAACAACCTTGGGTATGGGTTTCTAATCTCACCCCATAAAGATGTCAATCTTATGAAGGTATACCATCCGACTACGTTTTGAGGAAGTGATACGAAGTATCGACTCCCTGTTATGGCAAAGTGCCATGAATCCGAAATGGATTCCATGTATAACAACTATTTTGGATACTAGTTTTTTGTACCACAAGGCATTGTGCCTATTGGTACATTAAACGTCTTCAAGGAAGACATACATGGAAGGCAACATACCAACGTACAAAGCTGGGCTTTTGACGGAAAGGTATCGTTATCAACATTGTGTTAATAACGGTTCAACCTTTTACCTGTTGCCATGGTAAATCCATTTTGAAGATGCTTGATGATAACTGTATATTTCATTTATGAAATGTGTCAGTTACAAATCAAAATCGCTTTCCTGAAAAGGAAACCTTTTGGAGGATGTTTACAACATCCTAACGATTTTGTATAACCGACAAACAAGGTTTGCGGTTATTCGACCCATGTTTGGATCAATGCAAGCATAAGGTTCTTGGAACTGTCGTCTTGAGATAATCATAATGGTTTGTGATTTGACTCAAAACGAAATAATTCTTGTGTATATAAGGAGGTTAGTGGGAGAGCGTACTGACAGTGAAATTCCCATAAAGCTATTGTTGAAATCTTGGCTTTCATAGATATTCTTTCAATAGAAATTCTCCGTAGAATTCTGGGGAGTAACAACCTTTATTCAAGGAATAAAGATCTACTGGAATAGATTTGGAGTTGTTAACACTCTCTGGGAAATTGTACATTTAAAATGTACTTGATATGGTGTCTCATACGCTTCGAGCATATGGAGTCACGATCAGGTTAATCCAAGTGATAGTCACTGGATTAAAGATTAAGAACATCTATTAGTATCTGAGAGAACTAAAGATGTTGTCTTAAACTATGGAGAAGGAGAACTTGAAGTGACTGGGATCACCGCTGCAAGGTTCCAAACAATTAAATACTACGGTACTATAAAGTTTGAATAACGGGACAGTGAGCTGGAAATCTTCCAAGCAAGATAACTGTTGCCGAATAAACAATAAATGCGGATTATTGCTGCAGCTGAGGCAGCAAAAGAAGTCATTTGGATCAAACATAAATCTAATTAGATTAGATATAGTTCTGTTAGCAGCTGAACTAGGCGTCAGCACAGGCTAAGGAATTAAAGGTCTCATCGACGATCCAATATATACTTCTATATCATCTGATTCGTTCGGATCATACATCGTGGCGATGTGATGATCGTGTAAATCGCGTCAAACGATAATCAAGCAAATCTGCTGACGAAAATATTTCCTCAGCAATTTGAGCGAACCGTACATAGTTCAAGTGCTGGACACTTGAGTGACTCGCTACGTGCCAAGTGGGAGATTGTTGGATAATATGACCCATAGCGTCACTATTTGCACAGATCATTGTGGTTGTTGTAGCAAATTAACTATGTAATAAGGATATTGCACTCTCATCATTTGTGATTAGATCACCATAGATATATAAATGAAGAGAGGTCCCTATGATTAGTTCCTGGATTGAGATGATATGAGACAGTATCAGTCCACGAAGGATTAATCATTAAATATCCCTAGCCGTAGTATTATCGATACTGGACATCGATAATGCGGAATAGGCTAGTATTGCACTTGTGTGCGTTGTGAGGGCACAACGACATAGTTCTCATATATATAAGTGTTGGAGACTTATGCAAGTGCGATAGGAGGTCGTGTTTCACCGATGGTACGGGAAACAGCTTCGATCTGGATAGACCTCTCGGAATCCCATTGGTATTATGACTATGTGTCTATGGGAGGCCGAAATCAAGGTAGGTGTGTATAGTCTTAACCTGAGACCTGCATCGCTAATACTTACGATAATCGATAAACTTTGGTCTTGGTGGTAGGGGGCTTTGACCAAGTTCTGTGTACACCACTTCTGGGTTTATCAGAGAGTCGTAGAGTATTGGGTGTGATGTCGAGACGGAAGTATCACTTCAGTCATATTGGAGATGATGTCACGCAGGATACGGTATTAGTGCTCTTAAGTGATGCGCATCCAATCGTGATATTATGACCAGGTCATGAATATCCGATTATAGAGACTAGTTACCAGACATCCGATATGTGTTTCGGATGGGGCAGACACTTATCCAGCCCCAGCCCTAGCACGTGACTATCCGATACTGGACCGATACACACAATACATTAGTATACTACGCTTGATATAGATCTTGATATTCTTAAATGGATATGTCCAGAGAATTGGGATGATTTGGTGCTTTGCTAGGAGTCGACCTTGTCTCGTAAATCGGTAGAACGTAGTACTTGGTACGTACGTGATTCGGATACACCGACGACCGTATTTATAGCCAACTTATCCGGGGATCTCATGGGTCGCTTCCCGATAATCCACCGATGACGCACAACTCGCACTCTTGAATAATCTGGGATTATACAGAAGAGAGAGAAAATTAATCTAGGAATTAATTACGGAGATATTTTATCTGGGATAAAATATCGTCTAGAGAGAGATAACGATTAATTTGGAATTAATCGGTAAATTAATATATTCGATATATTAAATAAAATTAGATTTCGACGCGGAATTAAAATTAGATTTTAATTCGGGTGAACGAATTAATTTAGAATTAATTCGTTAGCGACGTGAATAGTGAAATCGCTAGGCGGAATCATTTAATTACGACGAGACGGAAAAATCGTTAATTTGGAATTAACGAACCCGAGCCCGAGTGTGATTGCGAGCGCATTCGTATTTCGAATTCGAGTGCGGCGTCGCAAGTCGCATCAAGTGTCAAATCAATCAGTCGCATCAAGCGTCAAATCAAATGTCACTTTGAGTGATGTGATTGATTGATGTGATTGATTGATTGAAAAGACATGACACATGACATAAAGTAGATGTGACTTGAGTGACATGTGAATAGTTGATGTGCATAGTGTTTACCTTTTTGACTTTTGGAATGCAAATTAAAGGTAAATGCATGTGAAATTCTTTTGAATTTCAAACTAAGTATATAAGATATACTAAATGCAAATCAAATACAAGATACACATTTTTCTTTCTCTCTCATTCTCTCCTCTTCCTCACGCCCAAACACACAAATGGGGACTGTTTTGGAAACTGAAAAATCGTGAGCACAAAGGGAAGCAAGAGTGGATTTTCATGGTGAAAATTCAAGTGCTAGCACACTTACGAGTCTTGCGAAGGTGTTAGGGAGGTTCACCTATGAGGCGGGACTCATCCGACTGAGTTTGGAGCTTCGAAATGAGATCCGAAACTGCTCAAACCAGTGAGCAAATCTGCTGCAGTGGGCGCACCTAGGCAGTGAGTTTTTGGCTTTGATTCGTCTTCAAATCGACTCAACCGATCGATGTGAGTATTCCGCTACCTCCGTTGATGTATTCACACATGTTTTCATGTCTTGATTTGATCTTGGGACCTAGATAAAACTCAACAGAATATTCATAATATATTGTTCTAACCCATATAACATCGATTGAACTCTTATTCTTCATTATTATCCTTATCCGAGACTATAACGTCAATCTAGGAATCTTCTAGAACGATCTCGAAAATCTAGGATGTTACAACTTTTAGCTGAAATATGAGCTGTATTTATGATGGAAGGACCTACAACGTGCCTGAGACTTCATCCTTTCAGTGATGAAGGATATTTACATGTGCAATTATATTTTATATTTAGAAAAAAATGACATATAGTTGGTGGATAATTTAATGGATTTTGTCTTAGACTGTTTGTCACTTGGGCTTATATAATAGCTTAAGTTTTTCGGGTTGGGTCGTTATTGTGGGCTTCTGCTTAATATTGGATCCGAAGTGAAAATATATATTTTTCCCTTGGTCCAAATTTGGCCAGTATACCGATACTTTGGCCGCTTTTTTGAGTTGGCATATTGGATATGGTGTTCTTAAATGAGCTTGTTATTTTTTTGTTCATATTGAATAATTGAAAAATTAAATCAATATGAGAAATTGAAGATGAGAGAATTGAGAATGAGAGAATTAAAGAAATTGAGAGAATTGAGCATTTAGTGTGTTGAAAAAATGAAGAATGACCAATATTTATACATTTTTGGCTTATTTTTATGATACCTAAATTGCCCATAAAACTGGTCATTTTATTAATGTTATTAAGATAATTTAGTAATTATATTTTATAAAAAATAAAAAATAAATTAAAGGCAGCAAGGAGTCGTTGCTCCATTCGGTTCGAACTGTTGGAACCGTATGGTTTTATTTGGTTCGTCTAGGATAAAACCCTAAACAAACCGAACAAATCCGATTCCGATTCTAATTCGGTTTTGATTCCAACCAGAACCATGGCCGGGTCTAGATGTGACGGGGAATTGAAGTATAATATAAGGATGTGATGGACATTTACACGAGAAGCTTTTGTAGCTCTGTAATCTTGGGCTTTCTTTGATTGGCATCGGTTATTAATTATTATAATATTTATATATTAAAATTAGTTACACTAAATTCACACACTCATAATGAATGACAATCATAGTTACATATATAATACTCAATGATGTGAATCTGCCTGGAAATGGCTAGGCAAATCCACACGAGATTGAGATCGCTCCCAAGAATTAAATTCAGTTCGAGTTCAAACTCTTAACCTCTTAATAACAAGTAACATAAAATTTAGAATGCTAATGTGACGCCACAAAGAGTTAGCAAGCCTTTGATAAACCAAATTCAATGAGAACAAGTTGCTCAAAAGCTCACAGAAATAATGAATTTTATTAATAGATAAGTTTTTCTAAAAGCATAGCCAAAGTTGATTTTTTATAAGGAGGCTTTAACCAAACCCTATACAAATAAGAAAACACAAAAATATCCAACCGCCAACATGCGTGTATCCTAAAAATAACCTAGGCTAACCCCACATGCATACCCATTTTTTTTAAAGCTAATTTCCAAACATAATAATAGACTCTAAGTAATACGTTAATATAAATAAAAAGGCCAAATTAAAATAAATTTCAAGCCCAAATAAAATACAATAAATAATAAATAAATGAGCTAAAGTAGGCCTAAGTATCTAATGTTTCACGGCCTGAATAAGGTCCACGTTCATAGGATCATCTATCTTCAAGCTCATACTCAATGTAGTAGAAGCTCGCACTTGGAGTTGTGGATATTCAATTATGACTCTTTGAACTAGTATATGTATTATTACCTGGATCCTCTTAGCGCAAGACCTAGTGATTGGACCATTTGGAACTTGCATGATAGTGGTCCGTCCTTGTGCATTCTGGGCCTTATCATTCCTTCTATCCTTAAAAGAATTTGACCTCAAATCCACATCAAACAAAGATACAACAAAAATATTAAATGAGGCGGAAATATTATATTCACTTGACACATCCACTTTATAGGTGTTGTCATTGATCTTCTCAAGTAACTGAAATGGGCTATCACCTTTTGGTTAGAGCTTGGACTGGTGTTGTATTGGGAATCTCTATTTGCGCATGTACACCCAAACCCAATAACCTGGTTTGAATGATACATAGCGTCTGCCCTTGTTGGCATGCAAGACATATTGTTCATTCCTCTTCTCAATGTGTTTTCTTGCCTTCTCATGAATAGAATTGACCAAGTCGGCCTAATGTTTACCATCCAGACTGACCCTCTCATCAATGGGCAATAGAAATAAATCCAGAGGTTCTAATAGTTAAAACCATACATAATTTCAAAGTGGGAATAAGAAATAGTGGAATAAATCAACGATTATATGCAAACTCAATGAAAGGAAATCATTCTTCCTATGACTTCAAATTCTTAGAAATAATAGTTTGTATGAGTTAAGACAAAGTTCTATTGACGACTTTGGTCTGACCATCAGTGTGTGAGTGACAGGTGGTGGAAAATAAAAGTTTAGTTCCCATCTTACCCCATATTTTTTTTTCAAAAGTGACTTAAAAACTTCACATTTATGTATGATACTATACTCCCAAGTACTTCATGTAAACGTACAACCTATCAAAATAATAGGTCAGTAATATGTGTGGCATCATCTGATTTGTGACATGAAATAAAGTGTCATTTTGCTAAAATAATCAACCACAATAAAAATACTGTCTCGTCTATTTCTAGATCTAAGCAATCCTAGTACAAAATCCATGGACACATCTACCCAAGGTGTCTGGGGAATAAGTAACGGTGTATAAAACCCATGTGTTAAATTTTAGATTTCTCTTTCCTACAAGTAATTCACCCATCACAGATGCGCATGACATGCTTCTTCATTTTTGGCCAATAAAAGTGGTCATGCAAGATGTCTAATGTTTTTTTAACACCAAAATGACCCATAAGACCTCCACTATGTGCTTCACGCACCAATAACTCATGCATGGAACAAGTAGGAATATATAATTTATTCTCTTTAAATAAAAAGTCACATTGTCTGTAAGATTTACCGTATACGCCATTTTCATATGCATTGTAAATCTCAACAAAATCATTATTATTCGTATATAAGTCCTTTATAAATTCAAAATCATGAAATTTAGAACTCAATGACGTAAGTAGAGCATACATGTGTGATAATACTTTAGCAACCACATTCTCATTACCTTGATTATATCGAAAGACATATTAGAATGTCTCTACGAATTCCATCCATTTGTCACGACTTTTGTTAAGCTTTCATTGGCTTTTGATATGCTTCATGGATTCATTGTAGGTGTGAATCACGAACGCCTTTGGCATAAATAGTAATGCCAAGTCTCTAGAGCTCTAAATAAGGCATAAAACTCCTTATCGTAGCTCAGGTACCACAGAGCTGAGCCATTTAACTCTTCATTTAGGAAAGCTATGGGACGTCGATCCTGTATAAAAACTGCTACAATACTAGTACTTGAAACATCCACTCAATCTTGAAAGTTGGTTAAAATTAGGCAAGGCTAAAATAAGTGTAGTAGATAAACGATCCTTAAGAAATATAAATGCACTCTCTTGTTCCTCCCCAATGAAAATCATATTTTTCTTTATAGTTTCAGTGAGTGGTGCTGCAAAGGTGCTAAAGTCTTTCACAAACCTCCTATAGAAACTAGCTAAACCATGGAACTTCATAAATTCAGTGATGATCTTAGATGTAGGGCAATTATGAATGACCTTAACCTTTTCCTCATTGACCTCAATCCCTGAGCACTAATGACATACCCTAATAATACAAACTTTCCCATGTAAAAAATTACATTTCTTAATGTTAGTATACAAAAATTCTTTTCTAAAAACATCAAGCATAGAGCCCACATGCTCTACATGCTCATCTAAATTCTTGTTGTACACTAAAATATCATCAAAGTACAAAACAAAACATTTACCTAAACAGACGTAAAACATGATACATTAGATGCATAAAAGTATTGGGGCATTTGTAAGGTCAAATGACATAACAAGCCACTCATATAAGCCATATTTTATTTTAAAGACAGTATTCCATTCGTCCTCGTCCCGCATCCTAATCTTACGATATCCACTTTTGAGATAAAATTTATAAAAAAATGCAAGCAATATATAATTCATGTAATATATCATCTAATCTAGGGATTGGGTGGTGATACTTTAACAGTGATATTATTGACTGCTCAGTTATAATATCCTGAATTATTTTTTCGAAATAGTTCTAGAAGGTTTTTCGAATTAAATTTAAGAATTTGGAACTGGATGATATTCAAAAAAAAAATTTATGTGTTGGAAAATAGAACGGAACATTTTAAAGTGAAGTTTCTTCGTGTTGGAAAACGCGTGGTTTTGAAAATTGGTTACACAATTCCTGTTTATATCATTATACGCTATAAAAGTTTTTTTATTTCAATTTTAAAAATAACAAACTCCGATTGAGTTGATTCTTGAACATTAGACTCTTTTTTCCAAGATGAATAATTTCGTGCTGATCATTTTTTGAAATTTTTCATCAGGAAGGGCTTCCAAAATATGAATTTTTGAGAAAACATCGTGGCAAGGGCCTGACTATAATTTTATGGGGTTCTAAATTTAAATTTAAAAAACTTTTCTATAAAACTACTAGGAATTTTTAACAATTACAAATTGGCATAATTTTCCAAATACTCACGCATGACCCTGTTGGGATGTATATCCTAGAGCTACATGTGATGTAAACGGTTTCATGTCCTTTTGAAATAAATAGATGCATTATTCATTTATCAAATTGTTTGTTTAATTTTCGCATATTATATCTTCGTAAATACCGTAGATTCCTTATGTACCTTCAGACTTAGTGTATGAGTGTCATACACCAGAGGATTCAAGTCTGAAGTTTGTGATCTTAAATAGTCCATAGAGAGCAAACAAGTCGGGTATTTTATTTGCGGTTTATCTATAGCTGCGGTCCATTCTATATTTGTATGGTGATCTTAATCCGGATTGTTCATGTAGAGACATGAGAATGGAGGCACCTTGTATGATGCGATCATATAGGACTGGACCCAGATAGAAGTGACATTATTATAATATTCGTTAATCAAGAGAAGTCATTTCAATCTACTTGATGGTCATATATGGATTGATCTTAATCCTGAGTGTACTACGGACTCCTGCATGGCGGGTTGTGTCTTTTGATTACAAAGGTGAGGTTGGTGTAGCAGTCCAACCAATAACAACGTACTTTGGGGGCACAGTTTGTTTTGTAGATGTGAATATTTCAAAGACATGGAATTCACTCCTTCTTGCGAGAAGTAGATGAGTATCTTTCTTAAGGGTTGATTCAGTACTTGAACTATTTGAGCGCTCAAGTCTTTCTGTTACGAATAGAAAGATTAATATCATAATATTTATGAATAAATCGTTCATTAGAGAATCAATGGTACTTAAGGTAAAAATAATTATAGGGTAATAACGGACATTATGACCCGGTCTAATTACGAGATACCGTGAAGGATCAATTCGTATGCAATGACTATATCGGTGGGACACCGACTTGGTTCGGATTAATATTTCATCTACGGCAACGAGAGTGCAACTTCGGATTTTTAGTGGAATAACCCGGAGTTAATAATTCGGAATATTTAATTATGAGCTTAATTAATATTTCAAGATTATTGGAGCTCGGAACCGTAGGTCCACTTGGACCTCTTGCTAGCTCGATATACTTTAGCGGAGTTAATATAATTGGACAGTCCAATTATATACTCACAAAGAATAAATATTAATAATATGATTAATAATATTAATTACATCACACTTGAGACTATAAATTAAAGTTAATGTAAGGTATTAATAATTATATGATAATTATTAAATTAGAACATTGAATTATATATGATATAATTTAATAAGGCTAAGAATTTTTTTGGAAACAAAAATCATCACCATGATAGAATTCCTTATTGGATAAGGAATATGATTTGTTTGTTTGAGAAACAAAATCAAATCCTAATACCTACCATGGCTGAATTCCTCCTTATGTAAGGAATTGATTTTTTTGTTTGAGAAACAAAATCAAACCCTAATACCTAGCCTTGGCCGAATACCTTATAGTGTAAGGAATAGGATTTGTTATTTTGGAAGCAAAATCAAATAAGATTCCTTGCCCTGGCCGAAATTCATAGAGTATGGGAGACTAATGGTTGATTTGTTTTATGAAACAAATTACCCAGAGTATAAAAGAAAAATTATATTTTTCTTTTTTAGATCTAGTCTTTAAAAAAACCTAGCCTCCATCTCTTCTTCAAGCTCTCAAGAGTTGAGAAATATTATTGAAGAACCTGAAATTATTTCGGTGTGTGATCTTAATCTCTAAACCGTTTAGAGATTAATTTGTGAGCGTAGCCCACACTACCCTCCGTTTGTAACGAGACATAGCTCGGAAGACCTTGTGACGTTGGAAAAACCCTTCTCCCATTCATGTACAAGTCACGGCAGTGGGCAAAATAAAACCCCACTGCCGCACGCACAAAGCCAATTTTGGGGCTCGATTTTGTTTTTTTTTTAATTCGGGTTTTTGGGAAACACTTTGGGTAATTTTAGGATGGTTTTTTAGGATTGATTTTAACTGAAAAATCAGATCTGAAATCACACAGTAGTTCACGCAAAAACTGAATTGATTTGGGTGATGTTCGCGTGTGTAACGGGTGCAAACAGTCCGCTATTTCATTACAGTTCAAGGGGCTGTTCAGGGACTGTTTCGGGGACATTCTGGGGCTGAACTCCTGTCCAAAACAGAAGAAAAATTTCAGTACACCCACTGGTGTCATTCTGCCAAAGCAAGGGAGAGCAGAAAAATTTTTCAAGTTCGATCCGTGGGCCTAACCGCTTCCGCTGCGCGAGGGAAAGCGTTCCCTACAATTGGCATCAAGAGCCAGGTTGAAAAGTGCTCTTACCCTTCACTTTTTCATTTAAAGTTTCTGTTTTAATATGTTTATATGAGTTATAAATATGATATGCATGTTAATGAGTGGGCACATTATTAGTTATGTGATGAATGGTTTGTTTTGATATTTCATGTGATGAATGGTTTTTGCATTGGTCGAAAATTTTTATGGCTCTTATTTTTGTATTTGTTTTTGGTTTGGGTTGTAAGGCCATAGGGCCATTGTTTATATTCATTGCAATTTTAATTTCATGTAAATTTTCAATTCTTTGTAATATGGAGCACCGAAGTCGCGAATGGAGCCAATACCACTTTGGAGCGGGATTTGAAGGCCAATAAATGCCTAGTGTATCTTATGTACTAATTAGATTAGTATAGGAAAAAAAGAGCCCGGTCAATGCAAAATAATTTTTATGTTATATGTATGTTTATTTCGAATTGTTTGAATAACATGTCATATAGCCTAGGCTGCCCACGCATGGCATTTTACTTGCCATAACATGTCATAAATGCATTATCATAATAGACATAAAATTATGATTTTATGTAATTTAAAATGTTTAAGTTAGAATATGATATGCATTGAAATCATTAATTAGATTAATGGGATTCAATGTCTAAAACTTGAATTCTAATATATTGGACTTAATTGGTGCATAATAAATTCCATTGGTATATAGGATCGAAACCCGGAAATAAATTCCATAGCCGATTCCATATGGGCGGAAATGTGGTCTGCACTTGGGATACAATTCCACGTACCATTGGATTTTATGACGCACTAAGATTTATTAAAATGTTTAATTAAAATTTTGACCATTTAGAATTACATGATTTTAGAACTTTAAGTGCCTAGTATTTTAAGAGTTAAAATATTGTAGCTCACTTATACCACTCTAATTAAATTAGTTTAATAGAGTAAAACTGTTAGTAAAGACTAATGAGACATTAGTGACACAATTTTAATAGTTAAAATTGATTAGCTCACTTATGAGAAACTAGTGTAAATAAATTATGCTTTAGCAACCATAAGTTTATCCACACTAGTTAGGATAAAAATATTAGATATTTTAGATAGAAACCTTAAGTTTTAAATAGTGAGTGGGAGAGGATGTACGACAGTAACATCCCACGATCTCCGTTGTTAGTCCAAAAATGCGAGATTCAAAAGGAACCTCGTGACGACTTTCTTTTCGTCCCCCTACAGATGGTGTCCATTTTGGATCAATATCAAGTTTGGGTTCCGAAAGGATAGAGACTCTAGATGTATCTTGTGAATTGACCTACCTTACGGCGGCACTTCACTCGTTAAGTCAAAGAATCCCGAAACGGCGGGTTACACTCACAAAGAAATATTAACTGTTAATGAAATTCTTTGATCCAATAAAACAGTAGTTGTTTAATATAGGAATAAGAGTTATTCCCGCATATATTAAATCAACTGAGATTGTCTCAATACATTATGCGAGTAATTGACCTACCCTACGGTGGCACTTACTTGTGGGATGATAAATCTCTATGGCATAGTAATTCTCATAGGTTTATAATTCATTATTCATGGCTCATGCATCATGTTTTTAATTTTATGCCAAAATTCTTTGATGATTTTAATATGCGATGATGAATGTTAAATGCATGTTTATTTTATTTTCAGCCATGGTTTCTCTTTTTTTTTTCTCTAATTACTTCCAACTCAAGGATAAATTGGACGGGAAGAAAACTATGTTAAGTGGAAAAAGTAACATGAACGTTATCCTGGTCTGTGAAGACCTAAAGTTTGTCCTGACGGAGGAACGTCCTCCCGAGCCGGCCAGAAATGCTGGCCAAGCTGCGCGCGATATCTACCAGAAATGGGTCGCAGCAAATGAGAAAGTCCGCTGCTACTTGCTAGCAGGGATGTCTGAGGTTCTTGCTGCAAATCAGATGATGGAGTCATTACAGGGCATGTTTGGGCCGCCTTCGAGCATCAACGCCATGAGGCCATGGTCTCAGCGATGACTGCTAGGATGAAGGATGGGACATCAGTCCGAGAGAACCTCTTAAGAATGATGACTTATCTCAATACTGTGAAACCCATGAAGCTCGTATTGACGAGCGTAGCTAGGTGACCATGATTATGGAAACTCTTCCGAAGAGCTTCCTACAGTTTAAAAGCAACTTTGTTATGAACAAGTTGTGTTTTACTTTGACCCAACTGCTTAATGAGCTCACCCATTATGAGTCCATGCTTGTGGATCCTCGTAAGTCCAGTGCAGAGGCAAATGTTGCCGAATCTTCTAAAATCTGCAAAGAAGAAGAAGAAGAAAGCATTGGAAAGGCAAGGCTAAGGGTAAGCCCACGAAAAAGAAGAAGAAGAACAAGAAGGCTCTAAGGATACCAAGCCCAAAGGAAAATGTTTCCACTGTGACAAGAATGGGCATTGGAAAAGGAACTGTCATAAATGCCTTGCTGAGCTGAAGGAGAAAAATGAAAATGTAAAAATTATTATGATTACTCGTTATTGAATCTCTATTAGAGGAGGATGATAAATCCGTTTGGATCATTGATTCTGGGGCCACTGACCATGTTTTGTTCTTTTTACAGCTACTTGATTCATGGAGGGACCTTGCTGAAGGTGATTACACCATAAGGGTCGGGACATGGGATGCCGTTTCAGCAAGAGCAGTGAGAGTTTCCAGTTTAAATTTTATTAATAATAGTTATTTAAATTTGAACAATGTGTTATTCATTCCTGATTTCCGCAGGAATCTGATTTTTGTTTCTAGACTTATAGATGATGGTTATTCAATTTCTTTTAATGAAATTCGGTTATTATTGGTAGAAATGGATTAACTATATGAACAAGAAACTCAGAAAATAACTTGTATGTGTTAAGACAGTTAACACATAACTCACTGCTCAACACTGAAATGTTTAAGGTTGAAAAACCTAAAACAAAACAGCAAAAGATTTCTCACGATGACACATATCTATGGCATCTTAGACTTGGTCACATCAACCTTGACCGGATAAATAGATTGATAAAGAACGGAGCCTTAAACCAGTTAAAGCTCGGGACTTTACCAGTTTGCGAATCCTTTTTAGAAAGAAAAATGACCAAAAGACCTTTTACTAGAAAAGGTATAAGAGCCAGTCAACCACTAGAGCTAATACATTCGGACGTTTGCGGACCGATAAATGTAAAAGCCCGAGGTGGTTATGGATACTTCGTCACATTCATTGACGATTATTCAAGATATGGGTATGTCTACCTAATGCATCACAAATCAGATACCTTTGAAAAGTTCAAGGAGTATCGTGCAGAGGTTGAGAACCAATTAGGTAAGACAATCAAAACTCTACGATCGGATCGTGGAGGGGAATGCCTCGACAGAGACTTCGAGGAATTCTTAGTTGAGCATGGGATAATGTCCCAGCTCACAACACCTGGAACACCACAACTAAATGGTGTTGCAAAAAGGAGAAATCGAACCCTACTAGACATGATGAGATCTATGTTTAGTTATAGCTCACTACCTAGTTCATTCTGGGGATATGCACTGCAAACCGCAATATATATCCTTAATGTAGTTCCATCTAAGTCTGTTCCTAAGACTCCCTTAGAGTTGTGGAATGGTCGTAAAACTAGTTTACGATATTGTCGCATATGAGGGTGTCCAGTACATGTGCTGAAGAATAAGACTACAAAGCTGGAACCACGTTCTCAGGTATGCCTATTTGTAGGCTACCCGAAGGAGACTAGGGGTGGATTCTTCTACAGTCTTGATGATAATAAAGTATTTGTATCGACAAATGCTACGTTTCTAAAGGAGGACTATATGAGGGAGTTCAAACCTCGTAGTAAAATGTTACTTGAGGAGTTACTTACTGGTTCGACCAACGCGCCATCGTCAACACAAGTTGACAAATACATAGCACATATGACATCTGATAGTCAGATGCCTCCCAGTCAGAATGATCTACCGCCTAGACGCAGTGGGAGGGTTGTACGACAACCTGATCACTACTTAGAGGTTGGAGAGGCACAAGTTGTCGCCTCCAGCGATGGTATATAGATGATCCATTGACCTACAGTTGTGCAATGAATGATTCTGACAAAGAAGAATGGCTCAAAGCCATGAACCTAGATATGGAGTCCATGCACTCCAACTCGGTCTGTGAACTTGTAGACCAACCTGATGGGGTGAGACCTATAGGTTTCAAGTGGATCTACAAGAGGAAGAGAGGATCAGATGTGAAGGTACAGACCTTCAAAGCTAGACTAGTGGCCAAGGGTTTTACCCAAAAAGAGGGAGTTGACTATGATGTAGCTATGCTTAAATCCATCTGCACTCTTCTATCCATTGCCGTATATTATGACTATGAAATATGGCAAATGGATGTCAACGCTGCATTCTTGAATAGCAATCTTGATGAAAGTATCGATATGATACAACCAGAAGGGTTCATCTCCCAAGGTCAAGAGTAAAAAGTTTGCAAACTACAAAGGTCCATTTATGGACTCAAGCAGGCATCTCGATCTTGGAATATAAGATTTGATACAACGATCAAGTCCTATAATTTTGAGCAGAATGTTGATGAGCCTTGTGTATACAAGCGCGTCATTGACGGGAAGGTGGTTTTTCTTGTTTTATACGTTGATGATATTTTACTCATTGGGAATGATGTAAATATATTATCAGACGTAAAAACCTGGCAAGCTGAGCAATTCCAAATGAAAGATTTGGGAGAGGCCAATTATGTTCTTGGGATGCAGATACTTCGGGATCGCAAGAAACGACTGTAAGCTATGTCTCAGGCATCCTACATCGACAAAATCCTCATGCGATTCATGATGCAGAATTCCAAGAAAGGCAATCTGCCTTATAGGCATGGAATTCATTTGTCGAAGGAACAGTCTCCTAAGACACCTCAGGGAATTAAGGAAATGAGACATATCCCATATGCCTCAGCAGTTGGTAGTCTCATGTATGCCATGTTATGCACGAGACCGGACATCTATTTTGCAGTGGGAGTAGTCAGTAGGTTTCAGTCAAACCCGCGATTGGATCACTGGGTGGCTGTGTGAAACACATTCTCAAGTATCTTAAGAGAACGAGAGATTATATACTAGTATACTCCAGTGAGGATATGATCCTAAGGGGATATACAGACTCTGATTTCAGACAGATGTTGATTCCAAGAAATCAACATCTGGATCAGTGTTCACCCTAGGTGATGGGGCTATTGTTTGGCGGAGAGCATAAAGTAATCTTGTATTGCCAACTCCACCATGGAGGCTGAATATGTAGCGGCTTGTGAAGCAGCTAAAGAAGCAGTCTGGCTCCGTAAATTCTTGGGAGATCTGGAAGTTGTTCCAGATATGGATAAACCACTCACCCTCTATTACGATAATAGTGGAGCGGTGGCAAACTCCAAAGAACAGAACAAAGAAGCCACAAGAGGGGAAAACATATAGAGAGGAAATATCATCTCATCAGGGAGATAATGTAGAGAGGGGACGTTACCGTCACAAAGATTGCATCCGTAGAGAACCTTACTTATCCGTTTACAAAGACCTTGCCGACTAAAGTGTTTAAGGGTCACCTAGATGGTCTAGGATTACGTGACATGTCCCATTTGCTCTAGTGCAAGTGGGAGATTGTTGGGATGTATGCCCTAGAGCTACATATGATGTAAACGGTTTCATGTCCTTTTGAAATAAATAGATGCATTATTCATTTATCAAATTGTTTGTTTAATTTTTGCATATTATATCTTCGTAAATACCGTAGATTACTTATGTACCTTCAGACTTAGTGTATGAGTGTCATACACCAGATGATTAAAGTATGAAGTTAGTGATCTTAAATAGTTCATAGAGAGCAAACAAGCCGGGTATTTTGTTTGTGGTTTATCTATAGCTGCGATCCATTCTATATTTGTATGACGATCTTAATCCGGATCGTTCATATGGAGACATGAGAGTGGAGGCACCTTGTATGATGCGATCATATAGGACTGGACCTAGATAGAAGTGAGATTCTTATAATATCCCTTAATCAAATAAAGTCATTTCAATCTACTTGATGGTCATATATGGATTGATCTTAATCCTGAGTGTACTACGGACTTCTGCGTGGATGGTTGTGTCTTTTGATTTACAAAGGTGAGGTTGGTGTAGCAGTCCCAACCAATAACTACGTACTTTGGGGGCACAGTTTGTTTTGTAGTTGGGAACATTTTAAATAGACATGGAATTCACTCATTCTTACGAGAAGTAGATGAGTATCTTTCTTAAGGGTTGGTTCGGTACTTGAACGATTTGAGCGCTCAAGTCTTTCTGTTACGAATAGAAAGATTAATATTCATAATAATTATGAATAAATCGTTAATTAGAGAATCAATGGTACTTAAGGTAAAAAATAATTAGAAGGGTATAACGGATATTATGACCCGGCTCTAATTACGAGATACTCGTGAAGGATCAATTCGTATGCAATGACTATATCGGTGGACATCAACTTGGTTCTGATTAATATTTCATCTACGGCAACGAGAGTGCAACTTCGGATTTTTACTGGAATAACCCGGAGTTAATAATTCGGAATATTTAATTTAGAGCTTAATTAATATTTCGAGATTATTGGAGCTCGGAACCGTAGGTCCACTTGGTCCCCGTGCTAGCTCGATATACTTTAGCGGAGTTAATATAATTGGACAGTCCAATTATATACTCACAAAGAATAAATATTATTAATATGATTAATAATATTAATTACGTCACACTTGAGACTATACATTAAAAGTTAAGGTAAAATATTAATAATTATATGATAATTATTAAAATTATAACATTGAATTATATATGATATAATTTAATAAGGCTAAGAATTATTTTGGAAACAAAAATCATCACAATGATAGAATTCCTTATTGGATAAGGAATATGATTTATTTGTTTGAGAAACAAAATAAAATCCTAATTACCTACCATGGCCGAATTCCTCATTGTGTAAGGAATATGATTTGTTTGTTTGAGAAAATAAATCAACCCTAATTACCTAGCCTTGGCCGAATACTTTATAGTGTAAGGAATATGATTTGTTTATTTTGGAAACAAAATCAAACAAGGATTCCTTGCCATGGCCGAAATTCATAGAGTGTGGGAGACTAATAGTTGATTTGTTTTATAAAACAAATTACCCAAAGTATAAAAGAAAAATTATAATGTCTTTTTTAGATCTAGTCTTTAAAAAAATCCTAGCCTCTATCTCTTCTTCAAGCTCTTAAGAGTTGAGAAATATTATTGAAGAACTTGAAATTATTTCGGCGTATGATCTTAATTTCTAAACCGTTTAGAGATTAATTTGTGAGCGTAGCCCACACTACCCTCCGTCTGTAACGAGACATAGCTCGGAAGACCTTGTGACGTTGGAAAAACCCTTCTTCCCCTTCAATTACAAGTCACGGCAGTGGGCAAAATAAAACCCCACTGCCGCACGCACAAAGCCAATTTTAGGGCTCGGTTTTGTTTGATTTTCATTCGGGTTTTTGGGAAACACTTTGGGGTAATTTTAGGGCCGTGTTAGGATTGATTTTAACTGAATAATCAGATCTAAAATCACAACAGCAGTTCACGCAAAAACTGAACTGATTTGGGTACTGTTTGCGCGTGTAACGGGTGCAAAACATTCCGCTATTTCACTGCAGTTCAAGGGGCTGTTCGGGGACTGTTTCAGGGACATTTCGGGTCTGAAATCTTGTCCAAAATAGAAGAAAATTTTTAGTATACCCACCAGTGTCATTCGGCTAAAGCAAGGGAGAGCAGAAAAATTTTTCAAGTTCGATCCGTGGGCCTAACTGCTTCCGCTACGGGAGGGAAATCGTTCCCTACAGACCCTCTGTCCACAAATTAAATTTTGGAGAACCCTGGTCACACCAGCGGTCAGACGGCCATCGCTGACCTGGCCGATGGCCTAGACGAGTGCACCGGCCATCCCTTCATCTTGTAGTGGCCGACGACACTCCCAGATCATCAGTGACAGCAAGACAGAGAGGAAAACATACCTTCAAGTGTATTTTTCGATCTCGGCTCATCGTTTCGTTTCACAACTTGAGCCACCTGCCAAATCGAGAGTTATCGGATAGTACTACAAGGTTGTGATGAAATTATTATTTGATTCGATGTTTGATTCGATGTGTTTTGTTTTGAAAAATCATGGTTTATATTGATGTATGAAATACGTAAACCATTGAAAATATATAAAGTGAGATAACTTTCGAATTCATATAAGATTTTAAAGTATATGTGTTCGATTTCGATTGATTAAATATAATGACTGGGAAATTTCTAGGACAAAATATTTATAAGGAGTGAATGACGTAATATACCGAATTTTTTTCGGAATAGTTCTGAAATATTTCAGAATTAAAGTTAATGATTTTAAAAATGGATGATATTTGAAAATATGAGTTTATGTGTTGGGTTTCGAGAACCGGTTACATGATTCTTGTTTATATCATTACACGCATAAAAATTTATTATTTCAGCTATAAAAAAAGAAAATGAGCTCCGATTGAGCTAATTTGTGAACTATTGGACTATAAATACCGGAAGTTTCTTGAGAAAGCATCGTTTTCAATTTTCTAAAACGTAAATTTCAAAATATTTTCTATAAATACCAGGAAGTTTCTAACAATTGCGAAAATGACATAATTTCTGAAATGCTCACACACGAACCTCCGTCCTTAAATTACGTTATCGAGAACCCTGGTCGCGTCGATGGCCAGACGACTATTTAAGGTCGGTGCGACGGTCCAGAGGGCTGCGCTGGCCATTATTCCGTCTTGTGGTGGCCGACGACAACCCCATATCACTATTGACGATAAGAAAAAGAGAGAAATATCTGCACGAGTAGGCTTTCTGATTTCGGCTCATTGCTTCATTTCACGCCCCGAGCCACCTGCCAAATTGAAGTTCTCCTATAGTACTACAAATTGGCAGTGATGAATTTTCCATTTTGAGCATGTTTTCACTTAAAACGAAGAAGAAAGCAATGATGAATAGTGACATAATAGGTAATCGTAGCTCCGATCAAAATTCTATCAATTCTAACATGTTCGTGGCATCGTTTGGAGTCCGTATATGCTCTCAAAATCTCAGTAAGACCTTACGGTAAAAACTCGCTAATTTCAAGTTTGTCACTGACTGTTCGGATATTTCCAGTTGGTTTGTAGAGTAGCGTAATGCTATAAATTGTATTATTTGAGTTTGAATATATTGAATATGTGTATATGGTAGAATCCGAGTGAAAACAGAATGAATTGGATCGATTCAATAGATTTTATAAGTTCCAATTAAAGTGAGTTTTTGCGTGTGTTGATGTGTTTTTTTTAAATTGAAATGATGAATGTGAGATAGATATGATAATATGATAATATTTAGATAAATACAGGTAGGTTCGGAGGGTTCGGTACCCTTTCGTAGTGTTTACGAAAACTTGTTTAGAAGATTTTCTAAAAACACCTAAACAGAGGATTTAAGTTAAATAGTAGAATAAATAAGTTTGTAATGATGTTTTAAGATTATTGGAACTAAAATCATTGAGATTGGATTGATATGGTTGTCCCGGAAAGATCCGGAATTTTATCCTAGTTAAGTCGAGAATTCCATAAAGTCGTGATTCTGAGGGCTTTCACGATTTATTTAACAAATATAATTAGGACCTGGATTGCTCACAAAGCCATGTAAGTAGTCCATGTGATGAGTACTTGAATATTGATTCGTGTTTATATATATATATATATATATATATAATATATATATATATATATATATTATATTGTATAAATGGTTGAAGTGTTTAAGATAAAATGAGGATAGTAAAAGATGATTTTGAGAATGAAGTTCAAGGTTATGTATAGTTAAGTTAATCGACTGTCACATATACAGATTTTTACTATTGATATGATATGAAGTGAAATAGGTGATGAGTTTAATATCTATGTGTATGTATGTATGTAAGTGTATAAACATGAACAAGTGTGTGTGTGTGTGTGTGTGTGTGTGTGTGTAGGTACATGTATTTGTATATGTATGTGATGATATGCTATGGATAATTTGAGTATACATGATTGGTAAATGGAGTAAGTTTGTTATCGATTAATGTATGTGATTTAACTGCATAAAGGTTGGTAACGATACATGATTGATAGAATTCATATATAAATGGTTATGTTTATTTAGTAAGATACAGTATCAAAAGCTTTTAGATAAGAATTCTGGAACAAAGTATGTTTGATTGATAGTAAATGATATTATATTTGTTAAAGGCTATGGTAACTGAATTCGAAATAATGTGTATATTCATATGTTTGATGTATATATGTATGTGTATGACTATTCTGATGATAAAGCAGTGTTTATCATGTATGTGCTTGTGAATGAGAAATCGTGCGATGAGTTTGTATTACGTGATATTTGGGCATGTGTGTATGTTTAATTGGTTGATAATTTGGTGGTGTTGTAGCCGAGCTGGTTAGGAATCCGTTCGGACTACATTCATCTCATACCTATTCTAAAATAGGTAATGATTCTCGTAGAACATTGTATGTGTAAGCCATTAATATGTATATATTATTGGTTATGCATTCTTTGATGTATTGGCTATTATTTATGCTTTGTTATTGGTTGCACGATGGTTGTATATATGTTTGAGTGTATTTATGTATGTGATAGAATCTGTGATATGTATGGATTGTGTATGCTATTTTGGAATGAATGACTTGGAAACCAATGTGAGTATAAGATGTTATAAAGTATGTCTGCTAAATTTGTTATCGTATGTATGTATATTATAAAAGAGACTGAATGTGTTTGTTAGCTTGTGGTATTTGACATGTCTCAAGGTAAGAATTCTAAAATTGGGTTTGTATGAATGTAAGAGAAGTGAACTATGATTTCTGAACTGATATATGTGAATGTATAGGTCACAAATATTAAGCTATCGTAAGGTTATAGTGATTAAAGAAAGTTTATTTGACTCACCGATTTGATGATATTTCAAAGATGTTTATTTGTGATAAAGTATAAATATATGACTGCATGTCTCATGTGATTGAAATGGACTCAATGTTAAATGATGTTCTCTTTGATATCGAATCTTTGCCTTGGGTACTTTGAATGTTTGGTTATTAGATTGGCAAATATATAAATATGTGAATATAAGGATTTGGCATGTGTAAAGAAAACAAAAGGATAATAAATTGTTGATTATTCTGAACTCGTAACAACTTAGTAATTCTGAAAAATCTTATGATATGCTTGACTTGTATGTTTTGTTTGTAGTACGAGCGTGGTTACTCATTGAGTTTTATAACTCACACAAAAACAGTTTGCTAGTTTTGCAGGCTAGCTTCCAGATGCGTCAACCACATCTACTTTGGAAGTCATGCTCGAGACGTGGATTACCCAAGTTGCAGTCACTCTCACAAGTTTCATGGGGAAAAGTCTAAGAAGTTTAGGATCTACGATTAATAGAATATGTCATGCTGAGCACGCTGTTTTGTATTATTAAGTAAAAGTTTTGATTACATGTGATGTTGTGGGTACGGTACCCTTAATTTTTGATTGATGTTGTGGGCTCGAAGACTTTAAGTTTTGATTTTAATCTTGATGTGTTTTGTGTGGACTCGAGGACATTTTTTATATTTGGGGTCTTTTCAGTCTTGTTTTGATGCTGGATTATAATCTAGATTGTCCAATTTTAAGACATATCATGTGCATTTTTCTATAAATTCAGGAGGCTTATGGAGATAGGTTAATTCTTTTTCCTACCGGTAGCATCCTACCTCTAGTGGGGTGTTATAATTGTGGTATCAGAGCAAAGATTTAGGTGTCGATGACTGCATCTACATTGTATCTGATTGTCTAAGTAAGTTTTCTATTGCGTATAGACCATATAGGTCCCATGTTTGTAACTTCATTTGATTTTTGGAATACGATGTGATGTGAAGGACACGCTCTAAAAGTGGTTCTTACGCTCTAAAAGTGGTTCTTTACTCTCAAGTATAAGAGTGTCGAAATAATAAAATAACCTGGTAAGTCCGGGGTCGATCTACATGGAATAGATTTTTAGTATGATAAAATAATAATTATAGTGAAAGGAAAAATATTTATTTGTTTGAGGTTGTTTGGAGAATTTGAATGAAATGACAATAACAAAATAAAATGTGGGGGTTTTAAGGTCCACTTTTAATATTTTATGTTTAGAAATCTCACTTTTTATAATATATAAATGATCATTATAACCCAATTAATTTACTTCCAAAGTTAACTATGCCAAAACATATAAAATCGTCCATAAAGACAATAGTCATTTCTGTCAATAGCTAATCTTGTCAAGGTGCTAAATATGCCAAGAACATAAAACCAGCCATAAAGGCGGTGATAATATTTGTCTATAATATGTCCAGTTAGGTACTCAATTATGCCAAAATCGTATAAATCCAGCCATATAGACGGTAGAAAAGTTTGTCAATAATTAATCCAGATCTCAATTAATTATTCTTCATTATTTTTTTATATTATAATATAAGTGAGATTAACCAAAACTTAAATAATAAAAGTTTCACTCATTCCCCCAGCAGAAAGCAATTAGCTACTAATACTGTAGTTAAAAACACACATAATTTTATTGCCAAAATTAAAAGACATTACAAGACAAGATACAATATTCAATTCCTTAATAAGAAATCAAAGAAAGTATGAAAATGAAAATGAAATTATGACTTCTATTTATAGGCAAAAATAAAGACTTCCACTAATTTCTCTACCAAACATGTCACCAAACACTCAAGCATGTTTAGTGGAGAAATTGACAAATGTTATTTTTTTTTAATTGTTTTTTAAGATTTGATATTTAACACACTTGGATTCTTTGTCTATTTTGGGTCTTGAACACTTCAATATTAGAAAATCTTATGAACATCAAAGTTGTAGATCTTTGAGTCTTCTTTCATCTAGAATTTGAATCACCTTAATCCGATTCGGATTAAAATGTTATGGCCAAAATATGAACATGCGCAAGATTCGAATTTCCGAAGTTATACAGTGTTATAACACCTTATTAAATTTCTAGTTTCCAAAATCCAAATGTCAATTCCATTTTTCTAGATATGCATCCAAATTATTATTTAACCTATATAAAAGATAAAAATCACAATAAAAAAATATAAAACATAAATTTAGATATTATTACATAAACGTGCTAAATTAAGGGGTTAGTGAAACCACAAGTGTAAAATGATATTTTATTCTCTCAATAAATATACACTTTTTAGTCCCAATCACACCTCCAACCAGCTTATTACTAGTCCATAATAATCTAAGCGAAAACTAAATGTAAAATTCTTATCCAAGTTATTAGTTATTTTCTTTCTTTCTAAATTACCAAATAAGTAAATTCTCTTGTACTTTTTACCATTCTCCATATACACAATTAACAAGGTATTAATCAACTCATTATGCCCACTATATTCACACGTGTAGTTGAAAAGATAGTAATATATTTGTCCTAAAGTTATTTCGGAATTCACACCTTTTTGGCAATGGAAATTTATTTATAAATACAAAAATAGATTTTTTTTCCTTAAAAAAATAATGATGCATATTTAATCCTCGTAACGAGCTTTAGGCCAGTGACTCCCAAACCAGTTGGTTTTAGGGTACTAGGTGTTAAGACATCCATACGAACTTAATTGCTTGGATCTCAAATATTAAAAAGAAAAAATATCTGATTTCTTTAAGTTTTCTCTTTAACCTTTGTAATGAACTTTAGGTCAGTTACTCACATACCAGTTGGCCTTAGGGCACTAAGTGTGAAAATACCCCTACGGACTTAATTACTCAAGTTAGAGAGGCTACGAAATCGAACTTATTCACAATTTTTTTTTTCTCTTTTTTTACAAACTCAAGCTCTACCATTTTACGCGAACAATCACTGCTCACTGAGGTAAGATGTTCAGTTACTAAGTAAGAGTATGGTTAGAGTTTGTTTTTTTTGAAAAAAACACCAATTCCACTGCCTTTAGGTGCTACCTCCAACAAACTAGAGAACTAAATAGTACAAAATTTTCACTTATAACCAATGTTATATGTTACCGTGTATATTGATAATACCTGTCAGATGAGCTATAAAGATCAAATTTAATCAATATTATAGAGAATTCATAAATTTAAATGATTCAAAAAGAAATGAACAAAATAATTTATTACGAATTATTTTGAGATACGTCATAGGAGCGAAAACTCCTTACACATCCACCTCTGAACAATAATTCCACTTGGTTCGTAAAAAATTTATTATTACTTTGCATGTAGTTTGAAAACACAAAACAAAATCAAAACAAAATAATTTTTTTTTTTTTACACACAAAATAATAACAATGCAAAAATCACAACAAAGCAAAAACAACACAATAATAATTTAAACACAATAATGAAATAGAAAACAAAACTAACTACTCAACTATCCCCTCCCCCCAACCAAATTGAGACATTTTCCCCAATGACTGAATAAGTGGAAACAAAGTTTAGAAGAAATTACCTGGTTAGTGTGGAATTGACAATTAAATCTACGACTAAAAAAAAATTACAGATTAAGATCCAGGTTTTCTCTGCGCTTATTGCCATGATCGTTATCAGACCAGTTCAACTTGGAAAGAATAGGGTCAATTTTTGGTTCATAAGCTAAGAGTTGGTCAATTAAATTATCACTTTTCTTGTAGTTAGGAAGAAATATTTTTTCGATTTTGAAATAAACCCATTTCTTCTGGTATTTTCATGAAATACAAGAAAAAAATCGAAAAATCCATCAACATTCAGTAGTCCAATGGGTTTTTGGCGAATGTTCAAGTTCGCCCATGACGAAACTATGAATATTTCTTCAAACGTGCCCAGACCACTTGGTAAAGCAATAAAAGCATCAACATGATTGGTCTTTTCAGTAAGTCTTTCAGACATACCTGAGAAAATGCATTCTTCTCCATTTTATTTTCCGATGAGGTTTTGTAATGATACCCAAAACTTGACTATCATATTCTTGTACGACATTTGAAACACATCCCATCAGTCCAAGATTACCACTGCCTATACTAAGTGCATGTTTCTTTATGCCATAACTCTACCCAAATCTTTTATAGCCTCAACAAATTCTGGTTTAGTTCCAGATCTAGTTTCATAAAACACACAAATATTAATGACTCACCTTCTTGAAGTTGTTTCCATTTTTTTCTCTCTCTTATTTGGATGGGTTAAAGAGAAAAATGACGAACTATATTTATGGATCCTAAAAAACGGGTGAGTAATAAAAGCACTAGTACCTGTAAAATAATAATTGTCAGATGAACGGTAAAATAAATTGTGAAAGTAAAAAAGTTTAGATACTATCGGTGAAAATTAAAGTAAAGGAAATCAAAAGAGTAAATTAAAATAAATTAAAATAATAAATGAAATAATATGTACAGATAGTTGTGATTGTGGCTCACATCTTCCTCTGGTTTTATATCCATTAACGGCTTGAACATCCTCTATGGGTCGGGGATATGCTTCCATTCTAATTTTCTTAAAAATTAGCAAACAAGGTCTTTTAAAGTCAGATTTCCGAGACTGTATTATTGTATTTCTTTTTGAAATTGTGTATGAAAATTTTGAATTACTCGATGAACATGTTCACTAGGATGCGTCTCAAGAGTCAGTGATATATCATCTAAAGACTCCTTACTCAAGCCATCTTTAATGAATTGATTTTTTTCTTCGCGATTTTAAGACACAATTCCTAAAGAACAACAATGAGTGTTGCATGATCGGCGTACGCATTTATAAAAAACACATAATTGTTTAGCTCTTCGTTTCTTAGCATATGTGCTTTTCCCAAAACCAGACATGTGAGAAATGAAAGAGTTAGATGACTCACCTGCCAAGCGAACCATTGCTTCAATTACCCAATGAATATCACTAGGAATACCATGGTTCATAAGAAGCCTCATTCTTTCAGTGAGTGCTTTGTAACTTTTTATCAGAGCATTTCGGGGAAGAGACGAAAAATAATTGTGGAGTTTTGTAAGAGTTTTTCCATGCCTTGATAATTCAAGTCTGGAGGTATTTATCTTTCTTAATTGCTTGTACGAGAGGAAGAACTTCCCACATGATAATTTTGTTCACATCTAAGAAATGCATTATTCGATTCTCCTGACAAAGTCTTCAATTCCAAATTAGGTGCTTTCTCATGTTTTCATTCTTCTATTATTTCCAGTTCCTCAAAATTTTGATTTTCTCCATCTTCTTCCAGTACCTGTGTAGAATCAAGTAAAAAATTATTAGGAATATCCGAATCTAATTGTATACTTGATTCAAGAAAATTAGTTGTATAAATTATGTAGGATCAGATAAACTCCCTGAATATATTCTTCCATAATTTATTCAATTAGATCCATGCTCTCGTCTTCACTGTCCTCATTATATGGTTGTTTGCACATGTCAAAAATATTAAGTTTCAACGTCATATTTCCAAAGGACGAATTCATGAATTCATTCTTGTAATTTATTAAAGCATTAGCTGTTACTAAAAATGGACGACCAAGTATTACATGAACTGACTTATAATTGTTTGCTTCAGGTTGTGTTTCTAAAATAATAAATTCACATGATTTATGAATTTATTAACTTGAGTTAACATATCTTCTGTAATTCCTTTCAGTGCAATAACTGATCTATCAGCAAGTAAAAGAGTAGTTGGAGTTAGTTTTAACTCGCCAATATTAAGTTTTTGGTAAACGAAAATGGAAGTAAATTTACACTGGCTCCAAGATCAAGATAAACATATTCAATTTTTTTATCTCCCATAATACATGAAATAGTCGGACAATCAAGGTCTTCGTATTTTGAAGTATGTTTGGTGGAGAGAATGAAGCTAACCTATTCAGCTAAAAAAGCTTTCTTTCTTACCTGATGTCTTCGTTTAATAGTGTACAAGTCTTTCAAAAATTTGGCATAGGATGTTATTTATTAGATGACTTCTAACAAAGGAATCTTGAGCTTTACTTGTTTGAATATTTCATAAATATCTGAGGAATGGTTCAATTTCTTTATTTTTAATACTTGAGGAAATGAAGGTGCATGTGACTAGTCATTTTCATTAATAGTAGGTAATAGTTCATTAACCTCATCTTTACCCTCTGATTCTGACTTATTTTCAATTTCATGAGGTTTAAAATTAGGTTTGTGGATGATCTTACCATTAGGAAGAGTGCTAACAGATTTGACTTGGTTAATGTGTTGACTACCAGAACTACTCTCGTGAAGGTTTTGATGACTCTTGGGATTTGGCTGTAGTTTTGTAGGAAACTTAACTTTTTCATGAATGGTCAATGCAGATGTGATTTTGGAAAAAGTATCTTTCAGATCAATCAATGTTTTGACATGTTGGTTATTGATGGCTTCTTATTTCTCAATGAATGCTTGCAAGGTATCCTCAAGGGTTTTCCTAGGTGGTGGGACATATGGTGCATAATTCTGGGAATTTTAGAAATTTTAGTTTACTTGGAGAGGTTGTTGCGATGGTTGTTCTTGGTTATCATTCCTTTAATTGAAATTTGGATGGTTTCTCTAACCAGAATTGTAGGTTTGGCTGTATGGGTTTGGATTTGGTCTCTTGAAAGTTTTTATGGAATTGAGTTGGTCATGAAGGCATCCTTATAAGGCAGACAAGGTTGGGCAAACTTGTGTGAAATGTTCATTTGAATTACAAATTTGACCGGTGACTTCTTGAATAGACTTGACATGATCACTCTTCCTTAATTCTAATGCCTCAACTTTTTTAGCTAGAGATGCATACTTAGTAGAAAGGTCATAGTCTTCCCTAAGTTTAAATATACCTCTATCAGTTGGTTATGGTTTTACAGATGGCTCATAAGTGCCAACTGTATCCCATTGTTGTACATTCTTTGCTATGTATTCTATGTAATCTGGTGTTTCGTCTGGACTTTTGTCTTTAAACTCACTATTATACATCATTTCCACTACTTGTCTATCTTAGGGTTTTAACCCCTCGTAGAAATAGACAACCAGTCTCCATTTTTCAAACCCGTGATGTGGGCAAATATTTAACATCTCTTTGAATCTCTCCTAATATTGGTAAAGTGATTTCCCTAACTCTTGTGTGAAAGTTGTGATTCTCCTCTTAAAGGAGTTTGTCCTGTGAAGGGGAAAGAGTTTTTTTAAAGAAAAAGGGAAAAACCATACCATGTTCTAATAGATCCCGACTTACGGTTTTGCAGCCAAATTTTAGCTTCATCCTTTAAAGAAAAAGGGAAAAACTTAAATCGAATTATGTTCATGCTGTGATTTTGAAATGTACAAGTATTACTTACCTCTTCGAATTCCTCAAGTGCTGATAAGGATTTTCTGATTCATTACCGTGGAATGTGGGTAAAAGTTGGATGATATCTGATTTAAAATTGAAACGTGATGCATCTGCAGGGAAATCAATACAAGATGGTGATCCCGTCTTGGTAGGATTCATGAATTCTCTGAGTATCATTAGATGATTATGATCGTCATACTGAGACTCGTTTTCTTCTTAATCTACTAGATTTTCAATTCGGACAAGTGGATTGGCCATTCTGATTGAGGATGAAAGTGATGGAAAATCTATATTTAATCTACCACTGGATGATCGAGACTAGTGTCTCATGCAACCTAAATAAAAATAAAAATAATATTTACAAAAAGGAAAAAAATGACAAGATAAAAAATAAACAACAAAAGAAAAATAAAATAAAATGAAAATGAAAATAAAATAAAGAAAAGGAAAAATTATTATATATACTAAATTGTATTCCCTGGCAACGGTGCCAAAAACTTCACACGCTCTAAAAGTGGTTCTTTACTCCCAAGTATAAGTGTCGAAGTAATAAAATAACCCGGTAAGTTCGGGGTTGATCCACATGGAATAGATTTTTAGTATGATAAAATAATAATTAAAGCGAAAGGAAAAAAATTGATTTGTTTGAAGCTGTTTGGAGAATTTGAATTAAATGACAACAATAAAATAAAATGATGGGGTTTTTGGGGTCCACTTTTAATATTTTATATTTAGAAATCTCACTTTTTATAATATATAAATGATCATTATAACCCAAATAATTTACTTCCAGAATTAATGTAACATCCCCGATCTGGGAGATGTTACCAGCAAGGGATAGCTATGCTAGCTCCATAAGCCTCTGACTACTTGACTGTGTTCTAACTCGACTAGACAATATAAATACTATTACTTTAATTAACTGAATGTTCACAATTATTATTTTCTTATCACTCTTTTTAATCAATATCTATACAGACTAGTATGATACTAACAGTGCATGCAACTACTGTGACTTTGAACTGGAATTTTATGCCTTGTGGCTTAATGCTGATGGACTCCATCACTGGTGACTGCATCAGTATCCATCCTTCTGAGCTTGTCCTCCTGGAATCCCTACAAAACAATAAAGGCTGGAGGGGGTTAGATCGTCATACGATCTAAGTGAGTGGACTAAAAACTGAAAACTGATATAAAATCTTTTAGCTTTAAATCCATGTCTTCAAAGCATCTTTATATGAAAATTTGTTTCCAAAACTTCATATTTCAGAAAACTGCCTTTAAAATACCGGTTTCTGAAAACTTCTTACTAAAGTCTTGTTTCTGAAATCTAAGTACTGAAAATCTGAAAACTTTACACTGAAAGTCTGAAAACTGAAAACTAAAAGGAAATCTGTAATCTGAAAACTGTTCTACATCCAGGACAATAGCTCAACTGGCAACGTAGAACTCTGGCATCTCTGAAGCTGGTGGTGCCCTACGTCCAAGATAATAGCTCAACTGGCAACGTAGAGCTCTACACCCAGGACAACAACTCAACTGGCAGTGTAGCTACCAAACCAGGATTTCGGGGATCTGTCAACACTAGTCCTGCTCGAGGATCTGAGAGCGTTCCCTCAGTCCTCCACATGTGCACATGTCTCTGAATATGTCAATTCACCTATATCTCAAGTTACATACTGGGGTGAGTTTTTACCTCATGCCCCGAAAGAAAAGAACGTATAACATGTATTGAAAACATATATCTCAACCAGAAACATCTATTTTTCCATAGAACTTGTCAATCATGCAAAATCCTATATAAATACAAACTTGGCTAACGCCCTAGTTGCTGAAAGGTAAGTCTGATTTAAGAAAATATGAAAAGAAAACTATGTAAAAATGAGAAAGTGTCCACTCACTGTGATAAATTTGGCTGGCTCTCGATCATTGATCGAAGGACAATACAGTTCCTACGAATAATCTATGATCGAAATTTGATTAGATTCAATCCAGTGAAACAACATCGATTCTTTAAAGATTTATCTGAATACTACACACTCAAGACTTAAGATGATAATAATTTGGTATAGGATGTGTGTATGAAATGATACAAGTTTCTAAGGGAGGTTTCTAATACGTTAGGATAGAATTGAGATTTTAAAATTAATAAGGTGAACTTTTGGTCTTGCGTCGCGACGGGCAACGCTTCAAAATTTGGGTTTTCCTTTTTCCTCCCGCGTCGTGACGTGAAATCCTCCGAGTGTCGTGACGTACCTGTGTTTCCAGGTTTCTGATTTCTTCTCAATATTCACCCAAATCTCAAGTTATCAAACTTTACTCAATTTCAACACTTCCAATCCAAAAACCATTATACAAAACATTATCTTACACTTAATTTCCATCATCTACACCCCTAATTCATCCTCAATTCAATTCTTAATCCAATTCACACATCATACCAAGTTTTACCAAAAACATCACAAGTTGGGATTCTTTAACTTTCCATTGTTTTAATTCTTAAAAAACATGCTATCACCATCAAAATCAAATCATTAACACAATATGGGTATCAATTTATCAAAACCTTAAAACTTCAAAAATGGTTTATAGATTTTTTACCTTCTCCTCTTGATTTCTTTATTCCCCAAGAATTTATAAGCTTCTTCTTTGTTTCTTTTCTCATCTTTCTTCTTCTTCTTCTCTCCTTCTTCTTTCTTCTTATTATTCTTCTCTCATTCTTCTTTTCCCTCCTCTTTTCTCACGGTTTCCTTCTTTCTTTTTTCCTCTTCATTTCGTTTTTCTTTTTCTTTTGGAAATAGCAAATAGTAACTTCTTTATATAGTGGACCCACTAGATATTTTGCAAGTTGAAGAAAAGTGTAGAAACTTGGGGAAAGTTTGAGAAATTTCCATTTAGACCCGAAAGTACTATTCATCCAGAATTTGACTTGCATGTTTGACCCGGTTCTGGTCCGAATTTGGAAAAATTGCGGAAGTTTTAGGTCTCGGTCTAAGCTTTGCAACGATATAAAATTCATAAAAATCGGAGATTGTATGAAAAAGTTATGCCCAAAATACTATGGACGGTCCAAAATAAACACGATACAGCCTCGTCCGGGGACTTCGAGGAGTTTACCGATCATCTCCAAATTCATCTCATAAATATATATGAGTCCCATCCTAATTTATTTTACAAGCCTTCGCCTCGTACACAACAGTATCATTGTAGGCAGTAGTGAGAACTACTGGTCGTTACAAATTATCCCCCCTTAAATAGGATTCGTCCTCGAATCCTCTCTGGCGTCTAACTCGTGGTTTCCTTGATCTTCTTATCTCTAACCTTTGTTGGCTACTTAATATTTATCTATCCTTTTCTTAAGTCCTCGTTCCATAATATTTCTGCTGAGTACTTTTGACTATTTTCCTTCTGTTCTTTCGCTATACCTTATACTCCTTATCTCTAAGATTTCTTCATTCTAGTTCTTCACTTATGCTATTTGATTCCTTAACTTGAGTAAATTCTTAATGACATATACATTGGCTTTTACCGAAGATTCTAATATTTCAGACTTATACCCGATATTTTTTTATCTCCACTTGTGCAACTTAACCTTAATATTATTTGTCATTACCTTGACTATCAATTTCCTATATTTCCTTTATAGCTCTCAGCAATCTTTAAGCTTTTCTTCTTCAACAACCACTTTTCATTAACCTATTTTGTCGTCCCTGTACTATAATACAAACATACCAAACCACCCATAACCCACGGTTAACCATCCCAAACCCGCAGTGGTTTGGTCTCCTTAGCTAGGGCTGGGTACCTTACGCAATTCCTCTCTAGCTCTTCCTTAGTATTCTTTTCATCCTTTCTTTATTTTACTCAAAACTTACTTGGTCTATGTTTTATTCTTGGACTATATCTTATAGATCTCAATCTCGATCTTTCTCTATTATTCCTTGTATTCATTGTCTTCTTATCGCGGTCGCAACTAAGTGTCTTTTCTTTATTAATTTCCATATTAAGGTAAACTTGCTCTATTGGTTTTTATATTACTTTACTCTTCTACCAATACTTACTTAGTATGTTCTCTCCTGTTTGTTATTATCCTTTGACTATCTCACTTTCCATACTGGTATCAACCATCTTGTTGATTTATTTTTCTATTTTATTCTTTATTTGCATCTACTATAAGTCATCTTCTCTTTATTTAACTAAAGGATAGCTGTTCTTATACATCCTTGATTATCCTTAACATTGTCATTTACATTCATATCCTATACTTAGGTATCACTTCTTCTCTTGCTACTTTATCCAATGTTCCTCTTAGCATTTATTACTTGGACTATCTTTTATTTTATTATTATCACTACTCTTATACTTACTCCTAGAGTATCTCAAGGTTGCACTTCCATCCCATTTATTATCGGTGTCGTCCGTGGGTTGGGAGGGTGGGAGCTAATATAGAACTCTCGGTGTTTTGATGATATACGTTTTTACCTAGAGCTTTCGTGTATACTTGTCTGATATCTTTTCCTACACTGAGTTTTTACGGCCCAAAACCTCCACCTTTTCTAATTTTACTCTCGGTCATTTTTATCAGTGACTTACTTTAAATCTTATACATGTCTCTCTAGAAGTACCCTCTGTCATATTCCTTATATTATTTCCTTATCCTTTCTATAGCTTAACTTTCTGCAGATACTAAGTTCTTCCTTTGGGTACTTCTTTAATCCTTTCTATTATCTTTTCTTAGGAACTTATTCTACTACAAAGATTCTTTCCTAATCCTAGTTCTTCAACTCTTATTCTTTGGTCCATACACTTCATTCTTCCTAAAATCATTCTTTTCTTAATACCATGAGGTTCTTTATAAGTTACTCGTTATATCCCTACGAATGCCTCTCATCATAGTGTTAAACCTTATATTCTTCAAGTTCCTAGTCCATGATTCTTTGAATTCATTTCCTAGTTATCGATTCAGCTCGTGATTTGTTTGATCTTTAATTATTCTCCTGTGAAGGTTCTTTCCTTTACTAAGTTTTAGGGTCCTACAACTATCCTTGATTCAATTACTTCCTTACTTCTCCTCATAATCCTCATACTATCTGTATATTCTGCTTGCTTACCATACTTCTTACTATTGAGACTATTTGTGAGTCATTTTTCTATTTGTTTCTCAAATTTCAACGTTCTCTTGGTATAAACCTTGATTTGATCACTTCGTCTTATTGTCCATACTGATATTCTTATCACTTCCTTAAATATTTCCAATCTTATAGATTTATTCTTATACTTATCTATATACTTTCTTACGAATCCTAATTAGCTCAGCTTATCTGTGGTTTCTACGATATCTTACTTTCTAGTGATCATTTGCTAGTCTAGCAATCCTTACCCTGACTTCCTTAATCTGTGACTATCTTAAGTGTTTCCTTCTTTACACACTCAAAACTTCTTTGATCCTTCTCCTAGGTGGATGTTCTTGCCAATATCATCTTTATCTCTTAAATAAAATCCCATTGGGTTTCCCTCACGGTCGTCTATACTAATAGGGACTGTTCACATCTCATTAATCCTTTTTCTTATGCCTCAGAAAGTTTCTTTATCCTTGTTCTAGTACTTCATGTCCTGATGGAGTCCATTGCTCATGTAGGATAGGTATGAGATATACTCTATCAGGATAACTTCTTTAACTGATATCTTGAAGGAGTGAAAATCTGTGTAGGTAAAAGTCATATCTGTTGGATCTCTTGACTATGGGGAGCTATTTATTATTCTAATCGTCATTCCATCTTGTTTGTCTACTAATTGAGTTTCGAAGAACCTAAAGTCTCTCTTTTTCTATTGGTATTTGTGTATATTAGAAAGTTCTTTGATCGTCCTTGAGTTCTTACTTTTCCTATCTTATAACAGTCCTTGATTATTCGGGAATTGGTTATCTATACGAGATGTTTTAGTGAAATATTGGATCGTCTCAAATGAATTCTTCTGACGAAAGGTACATCGCTCGAGGGAACGAAAATTTCTTCGTTCTACTCGACTTTTGATTTTGTTCTAGCCTTACTATGCTCATCCTTTCTACTAACTTTGGCGTTATCCTTAGTTACTTATCTTCATGGCTCTTATTCATATTACTATATGTTCCGTCATTTCTTATCTGTTTGTATTTCCCTATCTTTATCTACTTATGTATCTTACTCCTGTCTCCCAAATCCTTATTTTCCATCCTTGCTGTAGGTTTTCGCTATGGCAATCTATTTTACGCCTTATATTGTTGCTTTATCACTTCTAACTCTCTTTATCCTCATGGGTTTATTCTTGTATATTCTCATGGATTTTTACTTGACTTTAGACTGATCTACCTTCCAAATTTCTGGGTGAACTCTTTGTCAAATCTCTTATGGTCATCTTACAGTGATACTATTGCGTACGAGGTGAAGGCCTGTAAAATAAATTAGGATGAGACTCACATATATTTATGAGATGAATTTGGAGATAATCGGTAAACTCCTCGAAGTCATGGGATGAGACTGTATAATGTTTATTTTGGACCGCTAATAGTATTTTTGGGTATAACCTTTTCATATGATCTCTGATTTTTATGAATTTTATATCATTGAAAAGCTTAGATTGAGATCTACAACTTCAGCGTTAGATATTTTTCCAAATTCGGACCAGAACCGGGTTCAAAATGCAACTCAAATTCTGGATGAATTGTGGTTTCGGGTTTAAATGGAAGTTTCTCAAACTTTCCACAAGTTTCTACACTTTTCTTAAACTTGCAAAATATCTACTGGGTCCACTATATAAAGAGGTTATTATTTGTTATTTCTAAAAGAAAAGGAAAAACGAAATGAAGGGGAAAAAAGAAAGAAGGAAACCGTGAGAAAAGAGGAGGGAAAGAAGAAGGAGAGAAGAAGAAGAGATAGGAGAAAAGAAACAAGAAAACAAAGCTTAGAAATTCTTGGGGAATAAAGAAATCAAGAGGAAAAAGGTAAGAAATCTATAAAGCATTTTTAAAGTTTTAAGGTTTTCCTAAATTGATACCCATATTGTGTTAATGATTTGATTTTGATGATGATAGCATGTTTGTTAAGAATTAAAACAATGGAAAGTTAAAGAATCCCACCTTGTGATGTTTTTAGTAAAAATTGGTATGATGTGTGAATTGGATTAAGAATTGAATTAAGGATGAATTAGGGGTGTAGATGATGGAAATTAAGTGTAAGATGATGTTTGTATAATGGATTTTGGATTGGAAGTGTTGAAATTGAGTAAAGTTTGATAACTTGAGATTTGGGGGAATATTAAGAAGAAACCAGAAACCTGGAAAACGCAGGTGCGTCGAGACGCTTGGAGAATTTTGCGTCCCGACTCGAGAGGAAGAAGGAAAAACTGAATTTTGGGCGTTGCGCATTGCGACGCGCAGATTCTTCCTGCGTCGCGACGCAAGACCAAAAGTTCACCTTATTAATTTTAATATCCCAATTCTATCCTAACGCATTAGAAACCACCCTTCGAAACTTGTATCATTTCATACACACATCATATACCAAATTATGATCATCTTAAGTCTTGAGTGTATAGGATTCAGATAAATCTTTAAAGAATCGATTTTATTTCGCTGGATTGAATCTAATCAATTCCGATCATAGATTATTCGCAGGAAATGTATTGTCCTTCGATCAAGGATCCAGAGCCAGCCTAATTTATCATAGTGAGTGGACACTTTATCCTTTTTACATAGTTTTCATTTCATATTTCTTAAATCAGACTTACTTTTCAGCAACTAAGGCGTTAGCAAAGTTTTATTCATATAGGATTTAGCATGATTGAGAAGTTTTATGGAAAAATAGATGTTTCTACTTGAGATATATGTTATCAATACATGTTATACGTTCTTTTCTTTCGGGGGATGAGGTAAAACCTCACCCCAGTATATAACTTGAGATACAATAGAATTGATGGATTCAGAGACTTGTGCACATATGGAGGACCGAGGGGACGCTCTCAGATCCTAGAGCAAGATTAGGGTTGACAGATCCCCGAAATCCTGGTTTGGTAGCTACATTGCCAGTTGAGCTATTGTTCTGGGTGTAGAGCTCTACGTTGCCAGTTAAGCTGTTGTCCTGGATGTAGAACAGTTTTCAGATTACAGATTTCCTTTCAGTTTTCAGTTTTCAGACTTTCAGTGTAAAGTTTTCAGATTTTCAGTACTTAGATTCAGAAACTAGACTTTAGTAAGTAGTTTTCAGAAAGCAGTATTTTAAAGACAGTTTTCCGAAATACAAAGTTTGGAAACAATTTTTCATATAAAGATGCTTTAAAGACATGGATTTAAAGCTAAAAGATTTTTATATCAGTTTTCAGTTTTTAGTCCACTCACTTAGATCATATGATGATCTAACCCCCCTCCAGTCTTTATTGTTTTGTAGGGATTCCAGGAGGACAAGCTCGGAAGGATGGATACTGATGCAGTCACCAGGGATGGAGTCCACCAGTATTAAGCCACAAAGCATAAGAGTCCAGTTCAAAGTCACAGTAGTTGCATGCATTGTTAGTATCATACTAGTCTGTATAGATATTCATTAAAAAGAGTGATAAGAAAATAATAATTGTGAACATTCAGTTAATTAAAGTAATAGCATTTATATGTCTAGTCGAGTTATGGTCTGCATGTGTGACATTACATTTGAATAGTTTAGAACACAGTCAAGTAGTCAAAGGCTTATGGGATTAGCATAGCTATCCCTTGTCTGTAACATCTCCCAGATCGGAGATGTTACAAAGATGAAAATGGGTTATAGATTTCTTACCTTCTTCCTCTTGATTTATTTATTCCCCAAGAATTATAAGCTTATTCTTTGTTTTTTTCCTCCCATTAATTCTTCTTTTTCTCTCATTCTTCTTTCTTTTTCGCTCATTCTTTCTTCTTCTCTCATTATTCTTTTCCATCCTCTTTTCTCACGGTTTCCTTCTTTCTTTTTTCCCCTTCATTTCATTTTTCTTTTTCTTTTGGAAATAGCAAATAGTAACTTCTTTTTATGGTGGACCCACTAGATATTTTGCAAGTTGAAGAAAGTATAGAAACTTGGGGAAAGTTTGAGAAATTTCCATTTAGACCCGAAATCACTATTCATCCAGAATTTGACTTGCATTTTTTACCCGGTTCTGGTCTGAATTTGGAAAAATATTTAACGCGGAAGTTGTAGGTCTCGGTCTAATATTTTTGAAAATATAAAATTCATAAAAATCAGAGATTGTTTGAAAATATTATGCCCAAAATACTATAAGCGGTCCAAATAATCACGTTACAGTCCCGTCTCGGGATTTCGAGGAGTTTACCAATCATCTCAAAATTCATCTCATAATTATATATGAGTCCCATCCTAATTTATTTTACAGGCCTTCGCCTCGTACGCAAAGGTATCGCTGTAGGCAGTAGTGAGAACTACCGGTCATTACAATTAACTAAGCCAAAACATATAAAACCGTTCATAAAGGCGATAGTTATTTCTCTCGATAGCTAGTCCTGTCAAGGTATTAAATATGCCAAAAATATAAAATCAGCCATAAAGGTAGTGATAGCGTTTATCTATAACAAGTACAGTTAGGTACTCAATTATGCCAAAATCGTATAAAAGTAGCTATATAGGCGGTATAAAAGTTTGTCAATAATTAATCCAGATCTCAATTATTTATTATTCATTACTATTTATATATTATAATATAAGTGAGATTGATCTAAACTTAAATAATAAAATTTTCACCCATTCCCCCAACAGAAAGTAATTAGCTACTCATACTGTAATTAAAAACACACATAATTTTATTACTAAAATTAAAAGACATTGCAAGAATTTTAAACAAACAAGATACAATCTTCAATTATTTAATAAAAAATCAAAGAAAGTATGAAATGAAAATGAAATTATGGCTTCTATTTATAGAAAAAAATAAAGGCTTCCATCAATTTCTCCAACAATATCTCCACCAAACATGCCACCAAACACTCCACCAAACATGTGTGAAGATTTGATATTTAACACACTTTGGATTCTTCGTCAATTTTGGTCTTGAAAACTTCAGTATTCATAATTCTTATGGACATCAAAGTTGTAGATCATTGAGTATTCTTTCATCTCGAACTTGAATCACTTTAATTTGATATCGGAGTAAAACCTTATGGCCAAAATACGAAAATTACATAAGGTTGGAATTTCCGAAGTTGTACACTGTAAGAAAACACCCTATTAAATTTCTTGTCTCCAAAATTCAAATGTCAAGTCTATTTTTTAGATATGTATCCAAAGTATTATTTCACCTACATAAAATATAAAAATCATAATAAAAAAATATAAAACATAAATTTAAATATTTTTACATACACTTACTAAATTAAGGGGATTAGTGAAACTACAAGTATAAAATGAAATTTTATTCTCTCAAAAAATATACACTTTATAGTCCTAGTCAGTGCAATGATTTTGATTTGATATGTATGGTTCGGATTATCTGTACATGTTTGTATATTATGAATACATGTATGTATATACGTATATTAAGATAAAATATGTCATTTATATAGATATATTTATATGTATGTGATGTAAATTCAATGTTTTTTGAGGTACGAGTAATTCTATGATGTTGAAAGTCTGAATTGTGAATGAATATCTTTGATTTTTTGTGCTTCGATATTTTGATTTATGTTTTGAGAACTTTGTATTTGATTCGTGACATAAAAGTGTTTTGAAAAAAAAATGAAAGAAAAGAAGAAAGAAAGAAAGAATTCAAATATTTTAGTTTTGACTATAAAGGACAAAGGATATATTTCCGCCTTGATGCTTGATTCACATTTTCATATTTTTCATTTATCGATATGTTTCCATCGAGGTGCTTGATGATATGTTTTCGTCTCGGCGTTCGAAATTCATTTTGATATTTTTAAACCTTAAAACTTTATTTCCATCGAGACGCTTGAAAATCTATTTTCGTCAAGGTGCTTGATAGTTTTATGTTTTAGACCCTCCGTGACGCTTGTATATGTTTTATTCCAGCTCAGTCGGGGCCCTTGTTATGGGCTCATGACCATCGAAAAATGGCTGGCCCGCTACTCTGTCGACATGGTCTTATCTGTACACTGTCCAGTCAATACGTGCGACTCGAACAGTGGGCGATTGATATGTATTTTGAAAAGTTTATATATGAGATGATGCTTTTGAAGGATATATATTTGTTGTTTTGGGGGAAAAGAATGATTTCAAAAAAAAATTAAATTTTGATTATGATACATTTCGATATTGTTTATGATATTATTGTTGGGGTTTTATGGGGCAATTCCGGGAACGCAACGGAACTCGAAAAATCAAAATTTTCCAGTTTCAATAATTTTTCTTGGGAAATTAAAATAAACTAATTTATTTTAATTACTCAATACTTGAAAACTAAAATTTTTACCAAAAATCAGATTTTTAATTAATTTCCAATTAGCCCATAAACTTTACATTTTGATCATTTTAATCCTAATTTGTCAAATATAAATTTAAGTGATTTCAAATCACTATCAAAATGATTTATAAATGTCTAATACATGAAAATACAAATTGTAACTCAACAAAACCAATTTTTCCACAATTGCCGAGGGATCCACAAGTTTTCAAGTTTGATCAATTTAGTCCAATTTGTTCAAAATAACTCAAGATCAAATCCAATCAACACCAAATTTAATATACATCATATATACATCATTATATAACATATATATGAAAAGCCTCGAATTTGGAAAGGTTTATGAACCGTAATTGTACAAATTCTCCAATTGACCAAATTACACCAAATTAATTAAATTAAACACTTTAATCCAATCTTTACAACACCAAACAAGTCTCACCACCATGAAATAATACAAGAACAATTCTAAGTAATTAATGAGTGGTCCAACAACTATAGAATGGAAACTTGATTTCCAAATAACCAAAAGTGAGCTTTTAAACTCATTTCAAGCTTACTTAATTATCATACATACTTACATCTTTCAAACAAGCTGAAAACCATTTAATTACAAACTAAAAGAGTATAGACAAAATCTTAGCAACACCTATTGAAGCTAAGCATGATATAAATAATTTCAAAGTTGAATAAAGTAAGGAAAAACTTACAAAAACAAATTTTTGGTGAAGATTTCATTGTAATTGTTCAACTTTTGCTCTCAACTCTCTTTTGTAATTATCTTTTTGTAACTTGAATATTATGAAACCAAAAATTAATAAATCTTATATATTTTTTCCACAAATGCCGAAAATTCAAAGAAAAAATATAAGCCATGTATTTCATTTTGTTTCAATAAAATTGTAACATCCCCGATCTGAGAGATATTACCGGTAGGGGATAGCATTACTAACCCCATAAGCCTCTGACTTTCCGACTGTATTCTAAACTATTCACATGCTAAGTCATGCATGGGGACCATAAAACCAACTTGTCAATACAAAATAATTTTGTTACTTATAATTGTATGTTCAAAATTACTTTTCTTTTACAATCATTAACAGATACTTATAATTCTTATACTAAACTAATGTATACATGCAACTTTACTTTGACTCTGACTAGACTATGTGCTGGTGGACTCCATCCCTAGTGACTGCATCAGTATCCGTCCTCCTGAGCTCGTCCTCTGAGAAACCTGCAAGGTTCAGAAACTGGAGTGGGGGTTAGATCGCTATTCGATCTAAGTGAGAGGACATGAAACTGAAACCTTAAAACAAAACATGAAATCTTTAAAATTAAAACTTTAGAAAAATCACTTTATATGAAATCTCTTTACTGAACTTTCTGAAAATAGTTTTGAATCTCTAGTTTCTGAAAACTGATCTGAAAACTGTTTACTAAAATCTCATTTCTGAAATCTAAGTACTGAAAATTTGAAAACTGAAAATTGCTCTGCGTCCAGGACCATAAATCAACTGGACGTCTCTCTACACCCAAGACCATAACTCAATTGGATGTATCACACCACAAACTGGAACTGGGGGTGCGGATCAATGCTATCACTCAAGCTTTGAAACCAGGATTTCAAGGATCTGTCAACCCTAGTCTTGCTTGAGGATCTGAGAGTGTCCCCTCAGTCCTCCACATTTGCACATATATATGAATCTGTCAATTCCACTATATCTCAAGTTACATACTAGGGTGAGGTTTTACCTCATGCCTCGAAAACATAAAAACTCATGCTTTAAAATTTTTCTGTGTAAAACACAACTGAAACATGGCATAAAGCATATATTTCAAGTAATAATAGCAATAAAGAAATCTAACGCCCTAAGGCATAAAAATAAGTTTCATATCAAAACTAAAACTTTAATAAAAAAAACCAGTTACAGAAAAGAGGTTCACTCACTGATTCAGAACTGGCTTGTGACGCCTTGCGATGGTGGCAGAATTGTATTTCCTGGAGATAATATAGAATTAGCAAAATTCGTTAGTACCAAGGTTGCGAATTATATCTTTACTTAAAAAAACTTATTCATTATTCATGATAACTCATACTCACTATGTTACCAATATTTTAGGATAGTCTAACAATTTTTACCACGCTCGTTCAAGGATTTCACAAGCTACTTCACAAATCTCATATTCTGCCCTCTATCCAGAAAATTTTAGTGCGCCAACACTGATTTTGGAAATTTGGTACGCTAAATCGGGGTTGAATTTGGGGCTGAAATTTTAATAAATACTCGCTTATGTGTCTACTTTATGTTGGATTTTACGGATCACAGTTTCAATTCCTAGAACTTAAGTTATGGACTGAAGTTCGGCGGTTACGCGGCTGGAAAAACTGGGCACATGGGCAGTAAATAGCTCGACTTAAAAATTTGGTCCGGTCTCATCTTAAGTCCAAAAATTCTAAACTTTGGATATGATATTCCCTCATATATATAATTTATCCAGAACTTTATGGATCTTAATTTCAACCTACAGAACTCAACTTATAAGCAATAAATCAGGACCTATCCAGAAGGTATCCTAAACTAAACTCACTGCCCAAGTTATCTAATTCCACTTCCACAACACATCCATAAGCAAATATTTATCATCTAATTCATCATTACAAAGCACTCTTAATATCAAACACACCAATCTTCATCGCCTAATCAAATAAACAACTTGAAAATCAAACCCAAAATTACCCAAAACACCTAAGATAAAACTTCAGTCATTCTAAAATCCTCAACAATTGTGATTTCTAACATGTTCATCATCGTTAGATCATTAATACTACCAATACCATTTCAACTACCACATCTTCAATTTTGTCAAAATCTCATTATTAGAATTTGGGTTTAGTTTCATTACCTTATTTATTTTGATTCCCAACCATTCCATTAAGCTCCGTGGATGCCAAAGCTCATTTACTTCTCTTTCTCTTCTCTTTTTTCTTCTTTCATTCTTCTTCATTCTATTCCTTTTCTCTCTTTCTATTCTCTCTTTCTCCTCTCTCGACAGTAGCTTCTTTCTTCTCCATTTTTATTTTTTATTTCTTTGGAAGATCGTGAATAGTGGACCCCTTATATAGTGGACCCAAATGATATAAAAAGTTTGTAGAAAAATGAAGAGAATTTGTGACGTTTCCATTTTGACTTCGAAATTACTATTCACTTAGATTTTGTCTTGCATTTTTGACTCGGTTCTAGCCTAAATTTGGGAAACTGTTTATGCAGAAGTTGTAGGTTTCAATCTCAGCTTTCCGAAGATATAAAATTCATAAGAATCGGAGATCGTACGAAAAAGTTACACCCAAAATACTATGGACGGTCCAAAAAAAAACAATATAGTCTCTCCCTGGGACTTCAAGAAATTTACCGATCATTTCTAAAATCTTCTCATGATTGTATTTGAATCTTATCGTAATTTATTTCACATTCCTTCATTCTGTTACAAAAATAAATGGAAAATGATTAATAAATATGTGGTATTAATTCATTAAACCATTTAATGTAATCCACCATTTGTACCAATTAAATCAAGCCATTTATTCCAATCTTATTTGGCCATTTGCTCACTTTAATGAAGTAACTAGATATTTATTATTTAATTAATTTAATCATTTAAGATTTAAATAATCAAATAATTAAATTCAAATATCTTAAATATATGTATTAAATTTACATTAAATAATCAAAATACATATATTAATTATATATGTCAAATATCATAATTTGTTATTTAACAAATGACCGAAAGATCTCAATCACATGTAATTTTGTTTAACTGTTAAACGACTTATAAATAATTAGTATTATTCATAAAAGTTACCCTAATGCTCTACGAGTATATTTCATTAGTGAGACTCTCTAGGTTCAAGCATATCCGTCACGAAATCCAATTTCATTTTCATAATCTACCCACCCGTAAATTTATAACGAACACGGATAAACTCTATGAACCATACAGGTAGAGGTCATTGCTTACATATAATCCCTCCGTCACATGTATCCGGATTATTCCAGAGATATAGATATAAACTTCAAATCTCTATAAATATAATCACGACGATATTTCTATTAGTAATCTCTTAATAACACTTTGAACTCATTTCTACAATGTACCATGGGCCCATAGATTTAACGGGTTACTAATTCCATATTGAATACCTACGCGCTGTACACAGAACTGATAGATCATTTTCTTGATATGCACATGATATCCTGAGTATTAGTCCACACCCAACGAACAGACGGAGGTCTGATCTAAATAGATCGGTGATGTGACTGCCATCAAAGTGTGGATGATAACTCATATATCCACAGTGGTATCTTCAGTCAAAGAATCACTATGCTCACTCAACCCGAGAAGATTCTTATTGACGTTGATATACCATCCATTAAGAAATTTTTGTGAGTCATTCAATATTTATCCGGTATAACACCTACATGTCTATATGAATCTCCCAATACTTATGGTTCATTGAGAAACCATTGGAATCCAGTATTCCAACATACGACACGTACTGGTATCAATGGGTTTACTTGTTAGACAATTATGACCCATAGCGTCACTATTTGTAAAAGACATTGTCGTTTTTGTACAAATTAACTATGTGACAATGGAAATTTCATTTTTTCATTTTGTAATTTTATTACTTGGATATATAAATGATAAAAGTCCTTATGATTAGTTCCAGATTATAAGATATGAGACAATATCAATCCATAAAGGTTTAATCATTAAATATCCCTAGTCATAGTATTATCGAGACTGGATATCGAAAATGCGGAATAGACTAGTATTGCACTTGTGTGTGTTATGGAATCGTAACAACATAGTTCTCATATATTTAAGTATTGGATACTTATGCAAGTGTGATAGGAGATTGTGTTTACCGATGGTACGGAAATAACTTCACTCTGGATAGACCCCTCAGAATCCCATTGGTAGTATGAATATGTGTCTATGGGAATCCGCATCAAGGTATGTGTATTTGGTCTTAACCTGAGACTTGCATCGCTAGTATTTGTGACAATCGATATGCTTTGGTTTTGGTCGTCCAGGACTGTAACAGGTTCTGTGTATGCCTCTTCTGGGTTTATTGAGAATCGTAGTGTAATGGGTGTGATGTCAAGACGAAAGTATCACTTCAGTGATATGGAGATGATGATCACACAGGGATACATAACTGGTACTCAAATGTGTTGCAACCATCGGGATAATATGATAAGGTCATGATTATCCAATTAAATAGACTAGTTGCTAGTGATCCGATATATGCTTTATACGGGACAGAGACTATTCCAGCCCCAGGCCTTGCATGTGACATCCTATACTGGATTGCAATACGCAATACTATGTATACTACGTCTGACAAAGATTATATATTCCTTTAAGAATATTTCTGGAGAATTGGGTAGGCACGGTGCTTTGCTAGAAGCCAACCATATCTCGTAAATCGGTAAGAACGTGATACCTGGTACGCACATGTTCAGATAATCCGATGATCGGATTTACTGCCAACATATCCAGTGATCTTATGGGTCGCTTGTTAGTGTTCCTAGAACATGCCAAGGATCTATTAAGCAAGAATGTGTGTGAATAAATTCATTCTAAGTTGCGGAATGACTTACAATGAACGGTTTTTGATTTTCAAAATTTGAATGAAGATCTCTAAGATCCAAGCTTTGTATGTTGATTCCAAGCTTTGAGTTGATTTCCCTATCATCTTAGAAGACTTCTTGAAGTGCTAGCTAGTTTGATTTTGTAACAAAATCAAAGAGATGATGAGGAGAGGGTCACTCTCATTTGGTGTCTCTAGGGTTTGATTTTGTGTTGTGTGTGTTGAAAGTGGGAGAGAGATGACTTTTGGTAAAACCAATTTACCTTTTTCACCTAAACAAGGTGGTTGGGGTTTTGGTTTCACCAAAACCATTTCTAAGTGATTGGAAAGTGGGTGGTTTGGCATAAATGCCAACCAATCTCCCAACTACCACATGTGAAGTGGGCCCCAATTTTGAATTCAAAATTCAAAAGGTTTCTACGAATGTTTGCCGCGGCTCGGATCCGTTTAATCCGATTAAATGAATTTTCATCGCTAAATATTTAAATCTAATTTAATTAAATAACGACGCCTCGTAAATTTATTACGAATGCCATTTACGAATTAATTCTAAATTAATCAGTTCTCATGTATTAAAGTCCGACTTTAATTTCGTATTGAAATCTAATTCCAATTAATATATCCGATATATTAATTTTAGCCCATATCAATAAATTAAATAGAAAAATCAAATTAGCTATTAAATTTATTTTACTGATTAATTCCAAATTAATCGCGCTCTCACATTTAATCCGAGATTAAATAATGTCTCAATTAATCCCAGATTAATTTTCTCTCTCTTAATTAATCCCATATTAATTCTAATTTAAGTCAACTGTCATCGGTGAATCTTTGGGAAGCGACCCAAGAGACCTATGGATATATTGGCAGTAAATCCGGTTATCAGACTATCCAATTAAGTGCGTACCTCATACTACGTGCTAATCGAATTACAAGACTTGGTTGGCTTCTAACAAAGCACCATGCCTACCCAATTCTACAGAAATATTCTTAATGGAATATACAATCTTTGTCAGGCGTAGAATACGTAGTATTACGTATAGCGATCCAGTATCAGATGTCACATGCAAGGTCTGGGGCTGGAGTAGTGTCTGCCCCGTACGAAGCATATATCGGATCACAAGTAACTAGTCTCTTTAATCGGATGATCATGACGTTGTCACATTATCCCGATGGTTGCAACACATTAGAGTACCAGTTCTGTATCCCTACGTGATCATCATCTTCATTTGACTGAAGTGATACTTCCATCTTGAAATCACATCCAATACTCTACGATTCTCAATAAGCCCAGTAGAGGCGTACATAGAACCTGTTAAAGTCCCGGACGACCAAAACTAAAGCATAATGATTGTCGCAAGTATTAGCGATGCAAATCTCAGGTTAAGACCAAATAAACTACCCTGAACCGGATTCCCATAGACACATTGTCATACAACCAATGGGTTTCAGTGGGGTTTATCTGGAGCGAAGTTGTTTCCGTAACATCGGTAAACACAACCTCCTATCACACTTGCATAAGCATCCAATACTTAAATATTTGAGAACTCTGCAATTTTGCTCCCACAACGCGCACAAGTGCAATACTAGTCTATTCCGCATTATCGATGTCCAATCTCGATAATACTACGACTATAGAAGTTTAATGATTAAACCTTAGTGGATTAATACTGTCTCATATCTTTATAATCCGGAACTAATCATAAGGACTTCTATCATTTATATATTCAAGTAATCTAATTACAAATGATAAAAGAGTAGTTTCTTTTGTCACACAGTTAATTTGTACAACAAAACCATGTTCTGTACAAATAGTGATACTATGGGTCATAATTGTCCAACAATCTCTCACTTGGCCTATAGCCAATCACTCAAGTGTCCTACACCTGAACTATGTACGGGTCACTCAAACTTCTGCTAAGAAACAGCTTTCGTCAGTGGATTTGCAAGGTTATCATCTGATGCGTTTTATTCGATTATCATATCGCCACGATGTATGATCTGACGAATCAGATGAAATAGTCGAAGTATATACTTGGATCGTTGATGAGACCGTGATTCTTTAGCTTGTGTTGTAGCCTAGCTTAACTGCTAACAGAACTATACCTGATCCAATTAGGAATTTTTATAGATCCAAAATTCTTCTTTTTGCTGCCTCAGCTGCAGTAATGTTCCGCTTTTGTTACTTATTCAGCAACAGTATCTTGCTTGGAAGATTTCCAACTCACTGTTCCGTTATTCAATCTATATATTACCCTTATTGTGACTTAATAGTCGTCTTTGTCGGTTTGGAAACTTGCAATGGTGAACGTAGTTACTTCAAGTTCTCATTCTCCATAACTTAAGAAAGCATCCTTAGTTCGTTTAAGATACTTAAGGATGTTCTTAACATCAATCCAGTGACTATCACCTGGATTAGCCTTATAGCGTCTACATATGCTCAAAGCATATGAGACATCAGGTAACATGTATTTCAAAAATATACGAACACTGAGAGAGTGTCAGCAGCTTTCTAGATCTATCCCAGTAGATCTTTATTCCTAGAATGAAGCATGCTTCTCCCAGGTATTCCATGGAGAATTTAATGAAAGCCAAGCTTTCAGCAATTATATTATGGGAATGTTATTTCCAAGAAATAATATATCATATTTATACAGGACAATTATTGTCATTGCGCTCCCACTAACCTTCTTATATACACAAGAATCATCATCATTTTGAATTAAATCATATACCATTGTGATTACATCAAAACGATGGTTCCAAGAATTCAATGCTTGCTTCAGTCCATAAATGTATTGGTTTAACCTGCAAACCTTGTTTGCTTGTTTTGATACGACAAAACCTGTTGGAAAATCTAATCCATGTCCCAAGATCAAAAGCACAAGCAAAATATATATATAATAGAATGAACAATATTGAAGTATGGCGGAATCATACTCACAAAGATCGGAATGCGGATGCGTTGATGAAACAAAAACTTCCTCCTTAGTGCAGTGAGGGTTTCGGCCAAGATGAAAAGAGAAGCTCCAAGCAATGTTTGATCCTTCCAAGCTCTAAGATGAGTTTCCCATAACACCTTTGTATGATCCCTTGATGGTGCTAGCCAAAGTTGTGTATTAAAGTTCCAAACTTGTACACTTTCTTCTAGTCTTGCCACAAAACAAATGAAGAAAATGGAGACCCAAAACTTGCTCATTGTTTCGGTAATTTGAGAGGGAGAGGAGATGTGATTTTTGTTACAAAAATCAATTTATATTTATGCCATAATATTTATTAAATAATAATAAACTTATGACACAAACCATGCAATGGCTTAGAGTGTCAAACACTCAATTTCCATGCAAAACCCTTGAGTGCATTGTACACTATCTCCATGCAATACATCAACAATTAAATAATGCAAATAATGACATGTGTCATGTGGGCCCCACACGT